>JAZHYW010030438.1:0-17219 GCA_037355805.1 Ixodes ricinus | reverse complement strand
TTCGCTGGAGTCGCGAATACTCCGCACTCGACGAGTCCTAATGACGAAGCCGACGACCGTTAGGCCATTTATTTTGTTTCTTTAGATTTTTTATCGCGGCGACTACTTCACTCGTGCTTCGGACTCTCCAGCGGAGATCCGGCAGTTTCTAATAATTATTATTATTGTCGTTTGAAGGGCACTCTTCCTATGCTGCTTCGTTCCTGACGCCACAGAAATATTCTTTCTGTTTAGATTATAGGCGCGAAAAATCCACACTGACTAGGGCCTGAGTAACAGCACCCAGATGTTGGCCTAGACTCTGCATTACTCAGGCCACACTAGTCCGTGTGGATTTTTGCGCCTACAATCTAAAATAAAGAATGGCATACCACACATCACACGCTCACGGACTCAAAGTTGGTCCAAAAGTTCAGTGTCCTCGACGTGTTTTTGTAGCGCTTTGAGAATGATACACTGATACCGCCAAAGTTCTCCGGCCCAGGATTTTGGTGGCATTAAATGGTCTACGGTCCAGCACTTGCAGCGTTCTTCTCATGTCTTCTCGTTGGGTGCTGTATTTCACGCATGTACACAAAAGATGCTAATAACAAAGCTAAATAATTGGGCTAATTAATTATTGGACTAATTGTATCCACAAACCAATCCGACCTTGAACTAAACTTTTATTTTTTTATACGTGGCGCTAACTTTTCCCGCCCATATTTTTATGGCGTCAGGAACGAAGACGAAGCAGCATAGGAAGAGTGCCCTTCAAACGACGATAATAATAGTTATCAAAAACTGCCGGACCTCCGCCGGAAAATCTGAGGCACGGTGGAATAGTGGTCGCGATAAAAATCTAAAGAAACAAAATAAATAGCCTAACGGTCGTCGGCGGCGGTCTTGCAGTACGGCATATATTGTGCATTCTTACTTTTATTTTCATTTAGACTACGTCGAATTCTGACGCCAAGACTCCTCCCTCCTTCGTTCCAACGCGTTGTTTGTTATTGAATTAACAAATCAGCTTCAAATAAGGGTCGTGGCATCCTCTACGGAAAAGAAACAAAAAAGAAAACAAACCAGGAACATTGCGAGCAACACCTCTCATCAAAGAACACGCCGCCCGAGAACGGCTTCCTTTTTTATTTTTTTATTTTTATTCACTTAGTTTCTTTATTTGTTGGGTCCGACTGTTGTCTTGGGCCGATGCCGACCGTGGCATCGCGTGTTATGATTCAAATAAAAATTGTCCTTGCTTATTTCGCGCCTTTGATCCCAATAAATGCCGACGTTGCAGTCGTCCCGCGGTGTTGTTGCTTGCTCGATCGCCGTCGGCGTGTCTCAGCTTCGTCGTCTTTGCTAGCGGCGCACCGGCGGAGGCGGTTGATCTGACATACCGCGTTCGGCTTTGGCTAGCAGACGGCGTTCGTAAAATGGCGTCAGCTGTTGCTGGCTTCACGCGGCGGTACCGTGCGTGCTTCCATTCATTCGGCGTTCGTTGCCATGGTGACGGCGAGGAACGCAGACGAACTTTATGTTGCGGAAGAACGCTGCGGCGCAGCGATACCAGGTGCGTTCTAAGGCCCTTCCCGCATGCTTTTCAATGGGCGGAAGGCGAACAAAAAGAGTTCGAAATAAGGACTTAACGCAGAATGCTGCATTTCTCCAGCGCCTCATAATTTGACGAGCCTTGCACGAAAGCATGTTTTTAGACCGGAGTTTGGACATAGTTTTTTTACCACAACATGGGTCTAAAGTATCAATGTGCCAAATTTTCTTTACCCGCCTATAGAAAATTCTATGGCCTCAAGTCTAAAGATTGGGAATTAGTAAAAGGTCTTTACCCGCCTATACAAAATTTTATGGCCCTGAGTCTAAAAATTCCTCCTCCATGCTCGCGCCGGCAGCGGCGGTCTACTAAGCGATCTACTAAAAATCTCAACACGGGCTTTTTAACTTTCTGACTTGGGAAACTTGATATTTTCAAGGGGTTACATTATATCACCGAGGACAGTCGCCTGTTAGTCGACTGCTGCGATACCAAAGTCATGGTTCGGAAGTCCTTATCACTCCCGGCACTTACTTTTTATATGAAAAACGCTCCAAATTAAGAAAATTAAAACAATACTAATTTTTTTTTATACCGGTGACAAAGAATGATTCAAGATATGTTCTGTGCTTTTGCGACGAGTCTTGAAAACCAGTAATATTGTTTGTTTGAAAAATCCATTGAAATACTTGTGCAACAATTAAAATTAATTATTACCCCACCAAAACTGAAAATAGATTACACTGGCACTGAACACTGCAATCAAGCAATAGTTTGATTGCAATGTTCAGCACCAGTGTACTGCATTTCAACACTTTCTTGTCAACATGATTCATCAAACTTATTAAAAAGATAATTAATAAATTCTAGTTAATTAACCCAATGATCTACATTTGCTTTGCTGAGGATGTTTAATTAAGAGATGGGTGCTATTCCAAGAGACAATTCAAATAATGTATTAAGTACGAGTAATATTTGCTCTGCCTCTCCCTGTTTATGCGACAAATAATGAGAGTCACAGGTATAGACGAATTCAAGAATAAGACTGCCATATTTAGAGGTAGTGCGCACTTAGCGTATGTAGAGAGGGGTGTGGGTCCGGTGTTTCAACTGTTTGGTATTCAGCGCAAGTAGTACCATGTAGAACAAGTGATGTGCAAGAAGGAATGAAAAAACAGAATCTTTTTTATTTGCAAAAAGAAAAAAAAGGAAAAGAAGGGCTTGGTTCAGTCAATCTAGAGACAAAGCTCAAAGTACAACGTTTTCTTGTGTTTCGTGATCGTGGAAAGCATCCTGCAATGGAGGCGGCATTGCGAGCTTTAAGCGGGCAGTACCTTGCCTCCATGCTTGGGGAAGCTGAGGAGATTCCCATAAGAATATCCACGCTGCGGTACGGTCGGGAAATAAAGGACGCAGTGAAGTTTTTAAAGAAACAATTCTCGTTGGAATACTTAAACAAGGTGAAAAGAAAACACCTCTATTGGGACGTCATTGACCTCAAAATGCTGCCACCACTTTATCGCCAAATGTTTCCGAAGTCTGATATTTCTGACGTGTTCAGGCGTTTAATGATGTATCCAGTTCGCCCGGGTACGAGGGACTTTTTCTACGATTTCACATTGAGGTACTCCCAGTGAACACGTGGCAGCGACAGAAGGTTTTTTTCTTGATTGGGGCGTCAACTGTGCCCTCTGTTCTTTTGAGGAAACTCTCCAGCACAGATTTCTGTACTGTACCGATGCGGAATTGTTCTGGGCCGAGCTCCGGGTGGAGCTGAAAGTTGAACCGTACCCACTTGGTTCGACA
This sequence comes from Ixodes ricinus, assembly GCA_037355805.1. Classification (NCBI taxonomy): domain Eukaryota; kingdom Metazoa; phylum Arthropoda; class Arachnida; order Ixodida; family Ixodidae; genus Ixodes; species Ixodes ricinus. The sequence continues at coordinate 13,879 of JAZHYW010030438.1, read as the reverse complement.
GGAAGTTTCTTGACGCAGGAGGCATGAACGTAGCCAATGCTTTGAGCTACTGATCCTTATTTGCTTACATGCCATCTTTAACTCTCGAACAGATGACAACTTAGTTCGAGTGAGGGGCAAGCCTGCCTTGCGTCACTTTCTGGACGGGTTCCACTACACCCGTTCAATTATAAGGGAAACCTGCTTTAAGGAGATGGGTAATTGGAGTGCGCTGGAGTCCCACCTCAAGGAAAGTGGTCCTAAGACCCGTTTCCAAGAAAAGACTGTATCGAGGTCATATTTAATGTGTGAAAATGTACCTGAGTTTGCCTAAAACATTCGCTTGTTTTAGTATGTAAATAGTCCCAATTTAAGAATAAAGACAAAAGCTAAGCTGGCAAAAAAAAAGTGGGAGTTCGGTGTCGTTGTGTTGTTGCTGTTGTGTGGTGTATTCTGTGCGTTCAGTCATGTATGTGTGTCTACCATGTAGAGTTAAAAAATTGGGGGAACTTTAAAAAGAAATTTTTTAGAGTGTGCTAGTTAAAGAGAGCTGTAAGGTAAGCCATAAAGAAGTCTTTCGCCAGCCATTAGAAAAGCTAAAAAGCGCTATAACTGGAGAGCGATAGGGCCATAGAAAAAGCTAACGACGCCCATAAGGCGACCATACAAAAAGGCTCAAGACAGCCATAGAAATTTCTTTAGCTATTTGGGCCAAATAGCTAAAGCCGACCATACGAAGAATTTGCTATAGCCGACCATAGGACATTTTTTTGTATGGGATTGCATTAGCTCGCAGGAAAAAAATATGTTATCGTACGCAATATGCAGCAAGCTCGACTTACTTGAGGTGAGGGGGACGTCAGTGAGGTGCGTATCGTTAGTGGTCATGTTGATCGTGTAAAATATGATGTATTTGCAGAGTCCGTCCTGGGGAAACGTCACTCTGCGCAGCGCTCCCGTCACACAGGCCAGGGACATTTTGACTGTCAAGAAAACAAATAGGCGTGACACGATTGTATGCTCGCTGACATCGTGAGAAATGCAGGGTGTGGCTAATTATGTTCGCGCTTATTGATTTCTGATTCGTCCTTGGGCGTTTTTAAGTCAATGCCGTATTTTCTCATGGCCGTGGAGCTATCCTAAAATGCTCGAAGCCCGCCACTCCATGCGTTTCTCAAAATGTCAGGCACTGTAACTCAATGAACCCGGCTGAATCAATTGCGGTTTAGATAGGCACATAACATATTTCTTTGCTGTGCCTCGTCGTCCTTATGATATCCACCATTATTAATCCTCGATCCGTGCAAGAAGATAATATATGTTTGCCTTATTAACGCATATTCATCTACACGGTAGAAATATTATAATATCGAAATGCGTCGAGTCAAAGCACTGAGACGTGCTAAATAAGAGAATCTACTGTTATGTCGTACGCAGAGAAATCGGAGGTGCCTGTAGAGGCCCAGGAAATTAAATATCACGATGTTCCTGCCCGAAAGGTTCTACGTTCCTTCTCGGGGAGCTCGATCTGTCGTTAAATTTCGTTTTATCCGAATGTTAGAAAAATATTGTACCGGTTCGTTCTACCTTTAATGAATTTCTCGCCTAGGAAATATTTTGTGTAAAATATAACATCCACATTGTTGTGTTTCTGTCACTCTGCTACGTGCTGCTCTGTTGAAATATAACTTTAATAAATCACAGGAATGTCATTTTACTGACCCAAATAACCACTAAAACCTCTAAATAAACACGCCCCTCCGCGTTCGGGCAGAAAAGTTTAATAGCACAAGTCCACGCAGGAAGTTAAAAAGACAGCGCCTTCTCTATGGCTGCCTCGCAGAAAGATATAATGCAATAACATGTGGAACCCTCTGCATCTCTTCAGAGGTCCGTCGGGTTCGGCTAATACTACCAAGAAGACGGCTGTGTTCAAAAAATGTACTCGGTCTTAGTCCGGGTAACGGTTTTGTAGCTTGGCGCTCGAAATCCTATCCGCGTCCAGCGTTTTTCTATCTCTGTTGTCACGTGAAACGACCCTCCGGAGTAACTCGAATCTATTTGGGAAAGATTTGGAAGACAGCCGCAAGTCCTGCCCATGACGTCATCGTTTGTACGCTCGTGGAACCGCCCCGAGCGGCAAACAAGCTCGAGAGCAACGATTTCTTTCCTATTTGGCATTGGGCGCGTTAAGTAGCGGATCAGGATTGAAGGGGTCAGTGACCCTTTCCTCTAACGGCAAAAAGGGACTTCCGGTGCATCTAACTCCGAGGCGGTGGAGTCAAGCCCTCGTGCACCGAGTCTTGAGACGGTGCACGAGGAGTCAAGGAAGCGAATATTACGTGTGTTTTTTGTTTGTTTTTTTTTGTTCCGAGATTACAGACAATAGTTCCTCTACTAAAAAGTAAAAAGTAAAAAAAGTGGAAACCACAGGGGTGATTATCTATGAATGGGAGAACATTCATTGTTGCACACTCGGGCGTTCGGTGTCAACAACCAAGAACTGGAGCACGTGAGCTAAATAAACGACAACTCAGTTCCGCTAAATTTAGTGGAGAAACTGAATTGGTGTATAGGTCACGTGACGTCGACTTTCCGCTAAATTCAGCGGAAAGGTTTCCCGCGAATTTTAGCTGGGAGAGTATTCGAGGCCAGATTCCAGATAAACAGAAATCTGTGATGAGTAGTTTATAATGGTATCGTATTAAAATTGCGCCAGAGGCCACGTCGCCTGCGGCGTGGGTCTGCGCGTTTGCTCGCTTTTGTTGTTAAGAAGTGCTGAGGGTCAGACGTAATAACGCGTTTGGTTCTATTTTTCGAGACAAAGTCCTCAAGCGTACTTCTTTTGTTTTCGATGTGCCTGCTAATAAGAAACGTAAACGATCATCTGGTGTCTTGTTTCGATCCGCGTTTCAAGTAAACTCGTTGATTATTCACGATCGTCCTGTAGGGGGTGAACACAGCTAGGACTGAACGTGACATATCCGCGGTTGCTATTCTCACGCAGAACGTGACCACGAGGGATTTTTATATGCGTTAGCATTTATTACCCTGGTGTACGCAGGCTGCTTTCGTTTGGACGGTCGTGGTTTGGAATCTACTAATTTCGTGAAGGCGCAGCGCGGTTCCTGGGATCTTTCGCTCTGTTCGTTCGTTCGTTCAGAGCCGGATTGAGAGATTTGGGGCCCTGAGCTGATTCTGGCCAGGGCCCCGAAATCTGAGATCATCATGACGATGATGATAATGATGACGACAACAATGATGATAATATAATGTTGGTCAAAAATAATAAAAAGTTTCAGTAAAAGAAAAAATCATACTTTAATAACGACAAAAATATTCCCTGGACAAGGGTACAAAGGGGACAAAGTACAAACACCAATCTCCAAACACAGCTAGGTGACGGGTGCGCGACCGATACTTCATTAAAACGTCCACGCTTCGAATGCCTAGAAATGAACTAAGTTAGCGTGGTGATTTTTAACAATATTTACAATTAAATTTCTGACTACACAATATATACAATCTGTATCATACAGAATACAATCTCATGTGTCCGTTTTTTCTGCTCTTGTGCCTTCCAAGTAAATTAAAACCCATAGTGAAAACCATCACATTTTGTCGTCTCTCATGCATCCCTTAAAAATGCGTTCGCTTTCCGGCAGGGCTGAGCTCATCCCCGCAGTCTGTGGGAAGAAGTCGGCGAATGATGAGGTCAAAAATATGCAGAGGCATAAAAATAAAGTCTTTGATATGACATGGAACATGACGTTCCACACGCTTACAAGTGCACACATCGCTGAGTTTATTTTTGTATTTTTACATTTTTGGATCGTCATTAACCGAGTTCCCCTCGTAGATCGCAGCCATTGGCTTTTCCAGTCTTCTGTGGGAAAGTAAACCCACGGACACTTTTACGAGTGATGAAAAGCGGGAATAAAGAGAAAGTGTTTGTCACAGACGTTTCAAATGCAGTCAAACAATATAGAAACAACTCACAAAGCACAGGAATACAAACAGACATTACAATAAAGCGGCATCTTTCTACTCTTCAAGCTTGAAAACTCGGATATTGTTTCATCGAAAGATATCTCACGCAATAGGTCCCTTTCGATAGACATCATGGCGAGAGAATTCAACTTTACCTCGAGGGGAGTAAAGCGAAGGCAATTTTTTAATCAAGGACAGCATTGAAAAAGATCGTTTACTGTCACAGTTTGATACGGAGATACACAGGTATATTTTAAGAGCAATGGAGAGCTTGGGAAAAACGCTTTTATTGGCCCTCTTCTGCGACATTTTCAAAAGTCCTCGAGCACTTTTCTCTTGACAAGGGCTACTCTGTAGATAATGTTACAACTGAAAGACTTGAGCTAAAAGGTCGGCTTAAAGTCGTCCTTGTAAACCTCCGCTAGCCCATCAACTTGCTTGATTAATTCGTCGTCGCTTTGATTGTCCGTAAAAGCGTTAGAAAGCGAAATTTTTTGCAGATGTCAATGTACACAGCTTTCCGAGCATGCAGTGCTGAGCTCAGACTGTCAAGAATTACGTAAAGCGTATCTATCTCGAACCATTTGCTGCCGCGAGTTCAGTCATCCGCCTCCACTGTTGTGAATGGCCCTGAAGGGTGTCGAGTTTGTTTATATTGATAACACTGCTCTACGCAGAGAGGGCTCAGTGCCTTAGCCCTCTCTACGAAAGCTTCAAATTTAGGCCGGAGGGAATTCTCGCAGCCGTCAGGTGAATTCAACAAGTAAACAGCTGCTGACAGTTCTAAACCAAGTCTCTGAAGCGACACTGGTCTTGTAAAACCGCTCCAGAATGTTACCACAGTGTTACCATTAACGCGATTTCAAGCTTAGACAACTTCTTGAACACAGACTGCGCTTCATTACGAGTATCGCAGGTCTCATCTTCGTCGTTCATCATGCTACACAGACAATTCTGGATTCGTTTCAAATTACCTACAATTTCTTTGCAGGAATCGGCGTGCCTTGACCATCTAGTGTCAGACAGGCTTTTCAGGACGGAGGGCTTTTGTCCTTGTTGAAGGCTGTTCATAAAACATCTCCAGCGCTTTGGCAGGGCAGAAAAGCACACGTACCGCTTTTGATTTGGGCAGAATAACTTCACTGCCTCTACACAGCAATCAACACTGCAAGCTCCCACTATATTAAAAGATGGACCCGAGCAATGAACATAAACAGCTAGTGGGCTCTTTCCTTTATTCTGGGCTTGAAGACGCTTGTACTTCGCCGACATGTTTCTGGCATTTTTATAAGGCTGACCCCCGCTGTTGTGAATTGAGATGCCATTCGTGTCAAGAAGAGAGAGTACAGTTGCAGCCAGGTACTGACCCGTGTGCGATTCATTTGAAACAAATTTGATGAATCTTTCACGAACAATACCCATTAAACAATCGAATCACAATAGACAGATGTGGTCAACATGGGTAATGTCGTGAGCAGAATCAACAATTAAAGAGTAGTATTTGGCACGTTGCAACTCCTCGACAATTCACTTTCGTACGGTCTGTGCCATCAAGTCAATGAACTCATCACAAGTCAACTTCGAGAGATATGACGGGTGAAACCTACCCTTGTTTTTATGGCAGGCAATGTGATATCTCAGAAAGGGGTCAAATTCCGCAATCACTTCAAGTATGCCTAAGAAATAACCATTTCTAGGTGATTCGAACACTTCTTTGCTTCCCCTCAATAAAAATCCTAGCTCAGCTAGCAATCTTATGAGTGCACGACTCGCTTCAGTACCTCTTTCCAGTAAGCGCTCTGGGTTACGAAGTGCCGGACTAATGCCAGTGTCAGACGGCGTTCTAAAGGTACTTTTCACTAAGCTCCTTTAAAAAATCGGCCAATCTGCTCGCCATGTTGAGTGCGCACATGCCTTACGGCGTGCGCTGGTTCGCCGATTTTATAAAGGAGCTTAGTGAAAACGTTCTTTGGAACGCCGTCTGACATGGGCATAACTCTTTATCTATTCTTGCACAAGCGGTAGAGCGAACTAGCCACGCAACGACGACACTCCGGTGGTCTACGCAGTCTCCATGAGCGGTTGCTTTTTCTTCCGACATAATTTTCCAATAGCGAGACACAAGACTCACAAGAGGACAGACACTGTTTGGAATAGCGAAGAATTTGCACATAAAACAAAACACACACCCTTTCGAATGCGAGTACATGAGCCTATGTCGCTCAGACACCTCCGCATTAGCAGCCTTTCTTACAAAAAGTTTGAGTACACAGATATCGTTTCTGTCTCGTGCACTGCCTCTCGAAAGTAGGAAAATGTTCCGATTTATTTCGAAAGTATTGCAGCCCTTTCTCGATACACCGGGTTCGAAATCTGTTTGTTTTACTGCACTTAGCTGAATCGCTTTATATCTTGTTTGACTGCACTTAGCTGGATCGCTTTTAACAACGATAGATCCTACCCAGTGTTGGGAAGTGCTTTAGGTACAGTGTACTCAAAGTACTACTTCAAGCAGGTTTAGGAAACTTGTACTTTACTTGGAGTACATTCTCTTAGTATGCACTTGTACATTACGTAAATTTATCTGGTACTTTCCAAGGAAAGTACGATTCCCGACTTCAAAGTACATTCTCTAAATTTGGTTTTGTTAAATTTGTATCACGAAATGATGGTTTGTCAACTCCGAAGAAATACTGGGAGGGATATCCTACTCACACCAGAAACGTGAGCAAACGACGCATCGCTCCGTTTCTTCTGGGACGCTTTCCCGTGGCTTTTTTAACTCGCTACTTCTTGGTCGGTCAGCCCAAGCAAGAAGGTGTAGAATATTTTACGAGAGCAAAATAAATCACAATGTAGCACCTGAAACTGTGGTGAACAAAAAGCACTGTCAAGTCGAGGAAAAAGACAACAGATGGAGAACGTCATAATATTTTGAAACATTCTCTTTCGCCTTTTACTTCGACTTGAAAGTTCCTTAATTTTTTCGCACCCCAATCTCAGGTGTCACATTATGATTAATTATCACCAGCTCGCTTGCAAGGACAATCCTCTGTGAGAGGATTGCTTGCGGAAGCTAAGGTTCTGACGTCATGCTCTCTCTTAGTATAACCTCCTTGGATGCAACAATCCAGTGCAAGCGGCGCCAAATTCAGAAGAGGAACTTCTCTATTTGTTTCCGTACCTGAAAAAAGCTACTCTGTGGTAATCTGACTTTATCAAATATTCGCCGCTGTTTTTAAGAATAGGTCATGCACCCCTCATTTTTTCTGAGCAATGCATACCAGTTAACAAATCACTGCATTGGGGAATGAAAGGGCTTCTTGAACGATTGTGTTAAAATACTTGTACTTTACTTTGAAAGTACGCTGTATTTATAGCACTTTACTTCAAATACATTCCACCTAATGTACTTAAGTACATCACGTGCCATTTACTTTGCACTTTACTTGAAGTACCTTATAGATGTACTTTACCCAACACTGGTCCTACATCAAGGGTTTGTGGAGACAGTTCTAGGCGCTAATGAATTCGGTGAGAGCTCATGCAAGTGTTCCTAAGAGACTCCCACTTCCGTAGTCAGCAACCGGCTCTGGTAGAGTTGCGTGCGGGCCTGAGAACACTGTGAAGCCCACGGTTGGAGTGGCTCCTTGAGATTGTACTCCGTGGGCATGGTGGATTGCTGGGCGTTTCGTGGCAGCCGCTCACACGCACCATTGAGCGGGCAGATTAGAGTAGACGGGACAGAATATTTTATAGTTCATTTGGCCTGATCGATAGATTGTCCCCGGTAGTCGAGATTTAGGCTTTCTGGTGATCCAAATGGTAGAGTTTCATTTGGGGATGTCTTGGAACAAATGGTTAAATACTGCGTCAACTTTGGCAGCTTTCTTCCCTTTCTTCTTTCTTCAACTTCGCTTTTCTCTTAGACGCTTCACTTAGATGCTTGTGACCTGGCATTTTTGCTAATTAGAAAGAGCTGTCCCACCGGAAAGACAAGGCTTGGTCGTATAGCGAGTTTTCGAGATTCAGACCAAAGCACTAATAGGTTACTGGTGCAGACGAATGAAGTGATCTGGTTGGCTACCTTCTACTTTCACTTTCTGGTTCAATAAAATTTGCCAATCAGAGGCAGAAACACAAACCCCAGTAACAAAGGACGTCGTAAATTCGTTGTTTGCAGTGCAGTTTCCCTCCTCTTTATTTTTCCTTTGAGAATCTCGACAAATGGTACCATATCTGCAATTATTTTTTGGAGCGCTGAAGACATTTCGTCTGGCTAGTAAAGAAGGTTTCAAACTCATTGTTACAGAGAAATCTATTTTTATATTGCTAAAAGATCCCTTCTTCGCTAAAAGGTTCCATATGGCGACCGTGGACACCTCGTGAAGTAAATTCGTGCGTGCAACTTTCGGCGTAAACACGCACTCGGCTATAGACCCATCCTTGTTGGTAAAACTGACGTGTCAAAGGGCCTCCGTACGAAACAAAAGGTTTTGAAATTCCGTCTGGCTTCAATTGAAACCAGGAGACGACGGCTCTGTCCCTTTCGCCACGGAGCGTTGGAGGTACCGTCACGTTTACCTTCAAGAACATATTTTGCAGGCAATACTTTCCCCTACCTCGTCCACCCCTAGCCTGACAGTGGAGTGGGAACTACGAGCTTTTTGGACCAGTCAGGCGTTGAGATTACGCCACGTGATCAAGCTTTTGCTCATGCCCATGCCCAGAGAGTGGAGCAGGTGATGAAAGGGAGACGGCTGACTGGTGCGGAGGGCGCGTAGCTCCCACCGCGCTGTCAGCTTAGAGGTAAACGGAGTATTCTACGCACCAGCCTGAGTAGGTCCGAGCGAGACCACTATATTTTCTCTTTTTTCTTAAGAGGTGTGCATTTTTTTTTGTGCAGGAAAAGAAAAAAGTTGTTGCATCTTTCTTGTTTTTTCTCAAAGCCGCTTTCAAAAGAAAGAAAAGCACCCTGGGCGCCAACCACCAGCCAGAAGAGCCGGGTCTCTCTATACCCCGATGGCTTTACTATGGCGAAGAGGAATCAGGAAAAGAAGCTCGGCGCGTAAAGCGCGCATTCAATTTAACTTGCAAGGCCATTATCTTTTTCCATACCTGTCTTCTCGAGCGCTGCTGAAATATTTCCTAAAATAATTTAATGCAAAATCTTTTTAACATTTCAATTTTGCTTTGTCAAAAATGAAAAAAAAAACATGTTTTATGTAATTGTTTTATTTTTAAGATTTAATCATGGCCTCCTCCCCCCCCCCTCTCCCCCTTCAGACTTGGGTGCCCTCGACTGCAGCCCCCTTTGCCCGTACCTGAATCCGGCCCTGATTTGCTCGTTACATCCACTTCCCTCTTACTTAAAAACCGATCTACAAAATCATTTTCCGCAAGGTAGGAAAATCCTTCTCGCCACGCCTTTGCATTTCCCCCTCTGCCACTCTTATCTTGGCGGCGGGGGACTCCTTTTGTTGCTGCATCTTGTGGCCGGATAAGCCGGGAGCTTATTCCGGCTCATCGAGCCCCATCAAAAGGAGTCCCTTTCCGTCAAGATAGCAGTGGGAGAGAGGGAAATGAAAAAGGTAGCGAGGAGGGGTTTTCTACCTTGCGGGAAAGCTTTTTGTAGGTCGGGCTTTAAAGGGGAAAGAGCCTTCTCGTACCCTTTTAAGGACGAGCCGGGGTAGCGCGAGGGGAGGGTATCGAGCGGCCCTAGCACAGCCACGCGACAACGTAAAACCGAGGTGTAGCGACGACGCCATTTCCTCCAAACCACCGAAGCCCGGGAGGAATGATTGGCTCTTCGAAGACAAGAGTATGCGGACCGTAAGCGACCATTGAGGGGAGCTGTCATGGCTGCATTCGAAACCTTTGACAGCCGGGAGAACAGGTTGGATCTTCGAACATAACAGCGTGCGGAGCGTTGCAAGGTTGGAATTCCCATCCTTCGCTGAGTCGGAGCCCCTGCTCTAAATAATTACACATTTCGTCGGGAATCAGGATAGCGATAGCGGCAATTTCGTCATCAGTATTAACGTAGCTAAGTCAGGGCGACAATACCTCAATCGCCGAGCAAATGCCGACTTCACGTCTGTATACCGATACATCTTATGAGGAATTTATAGACAAGTGCAGAACAACGTAATGGCCGTCTAAAAAATATTGTTACCTCCAGGGCACGTACACCGAGTCTCATATTTTGCAGATGTTGACGACTTTATTATTGTATAACTGTCGCAGCCTTTGCACAGTCATGTGAAGGGATTGATCACTTGGAATCGGTTCGAACAGCAACGCTGATCTGTACACTAACCTGCTTTTTCTCTGACAACAATATCAAGGTTTCCTCAACATTGGCGTCAAACAAAAGCTAATGTGCTTGGCATCGTCTACCCTCATATTTCTCGAAGACTGTCAGCCATAGTAAAGGAAGCGGAAACTGCGTGGCAGCGGTTCAAGAGCCGCGCTTTTTTGCTGTTCACAAGACGCTACGTAAACTCGAACTCGAGTTACTTTGTTTGGAATAATCGAGAAAGAGAAATTTAGCGGGTAAACGCATAGCGCTAGGTTCAACGTGGAAATTAAAATAGTGTGTAGACTGTCTTTTTGTCGGCAGCGCCATGTTGAATACCGTAGCACCTCTGTCATGCGCCCGGTTCTGCGGCCATGCTGGGTTGCGCCGAAAACTGACTTTGAGGCGCCGCTGTTGGTTCTAGGGCCGGTTGGTAGAATCTGTGCTTCAATCGTCCCTGGTGCGTGTGTTATCGTGTACCGTGGTTCACGCGTTAAAACTCCTTTTATTATTAACAGGCACTATAAAATTTGTTTTACCGGGATTTTAACATCCGCTCTACGGCGTTGGTGTTAGGATCAACATTGACAGCAGACAGAAATCATTCATTTCGCCCTTCACTTAAAGTTTCTGTGGTTGTGAATGCAGACGACGGTGGATCACGAATGTGTTCATTGTTGCTCGTGCGGAAAAAGAAAATGTATTCTCCATAACGACAAGAAGCCCCAAATAAAACATAAAATGTTGCGCCACTGAGCTCTTCAAGACATGGACATCACGCCTTCCTGTGTGAGGGCAGCGTTTCTGAATGGGAATATAACTACCAGCATTACACAGAATGGAACGAGTGAAGAGAGCTCGAGCTTGCCCGCACTGGTAATTGCTGATACTAGGTGGTTGGCTTTTATGTTTATAAACGATTTATTTGAAGATCGTGTATCGACGGGTGTGCCGCTCGTTGGCAAGTGAAAAAAGTGCTTCGAAGTAGACGTGTTGCGAACGCGAGTCAATCAGTGGTTCAGTTGTTTTAAATCCCTGGAAGAGCTTGCTTCGGTATTGGAAATTTAGGTTCACCTGATAGTGCATGGTTGCTAAGTCGAAATGTACATTTCAAAGGCTTTAGTACATATTCTACGCGAAAGTTGCACTTACCTATTCACATAGCAGATTTAATCTATTCGTATTATGTCGGTAAACTTCATTTCCCGGTCCTCTGCTACCCTGGAGAAAATCGCAATCCAGAAAAACTGCTGAAAATAACATTTATATACAAATTCCACCCTGTGCCTATAGTGATATGAGCAATTCTTCGGCTACTAAACGGCGAATATATAACGTGGCTGAAAATGTGCATAGACATAAAAAAAGTCTGCTGCGCAAGAGCACTGTGCTCGGTGAAACGTCATGATCAATAAAAAAAAACGTTCTTATTTAGTTTTCGTTTTTCTTTGATTTGAACATATTTTCAGCATTCTCATTCGCCGAGCACCTTCCGTAGACTGCAGCGATTGGCTCTCTCAAGTACTTTGCAAGATACGACTCTCCACATTTCTGAGAATGAATGGGTGTATAAATTAGACACCAACTAAATTTTAATGCGAAAGCATTCACTGCCCCATGGAGCGAAGCCGGCGTTGTCTGTAACCGTCTGTAGCTGCGAAATGGCAGTTAAATTCCCATTGGCCAAAAGCACAGCAACGCAAATGCATGGTCACGGAAGGCGTGAGGCCGGCGGGGTTCGCCGGGCATGCGCAGCGGTGGAGCGTGATTTGTCACCTCCGCAGCGCCGTGTGCGATTGGAAGACATGGAGCGCTGCTTGAAGGAATGCGCTTCGTGTAGGGATGTTCTCAAATTCCTAAGCGTAAGCAGTCTTAAGTGTCTTCTTTATTCTTTTCCCGATAAATTCTTTACCAATCTATGTTTCGTCGTTGTATTTTTCGCTCAATTTATCTATCGATGCTCGAGAAACACGACCTAATGGCATGGGTAGAACAGCTGCGCCATTTGCACCCTTTTGCGCCAGATGCATTTGTCTGCGCCATCCTGCGCCATGTCGCGGAAACTGCGCCACAGCCGATACCTCAAGCCATTATGCGCCAAATCGTAAAGCTTGCGCCCAAAAATTGTATTTTGTCTTGGTTTCGATTTCTATCGACTCGATTGGCAACAATGAGCGCGTTTAGCTTGGTCGGCCTTGCAATCCTTTGTTCTGCTCATTCTTCCTCTGTATCCCGAGTTGGAAGCGCGCGAAAAAACTTGGGGGACCCAATTCCAAGCGCTACACCACCTATACGGCTGGATTTTTATCGTTCAACCATTAGCCGTTCAGCATTAAGTCGGCTGAGGTGAGGTGGAGTCGTCAAGCGTCAGATTGCCTGAGGCTCTGCGGCAAGGGATCTGGACGTCAGCCAGTTGTAAAGAAATGAGCAAAGATATTACTTTTTGTACTTTATCATTAGAAGTTGGAAATGCATTCTCTCCAGATAAATCGTGATTTGATAGAACTGAAACGCGGTCCGATCCGAAACCTTGCCGGCCAGCAGCTGCGATGCGAGCGGTAGATCTGTTTGGCGTACTTTAACCTTGCTCCTGCTTATCGCTCCGAATACGATAACTTCGTTCATCGTAGTCTGCTGCGTCGATATTGAGGTGGACAACAGGATAAACTCGAAATTCATTGCCCTGTTCCTCCGCGCAACTGCACGTCCGCTGCTTACGCACGTTATATGGTGCGCACATATAATTACTATGTCGAGCACGTGTGGGTTGTGCGATAAGCAGTGCTGGTTTGCATTATGAGCAGCTAAAAGCCACTCAGAAAATGTCAAGGACAGTATCTCCAGAAACATATGGTACTTGCTTTTTGGTTCTCATTAAGGCTCACCAAGTTTCAAGTTTTCGCATCGGCTACACTGTTATCCCATCTACCTAGGCCCCTAACCACTGATGTGTTGTGTCCCGGGCTATGGGGACACTGTGGAGCGAGCAACCAGTCTGGTCCGAGCGTTCTGATAGACTGTTCTTTTATTAGATAGAGCCAATAGAGGAAAAGAAAGATGAAGAGAAGAAGAATGATGATAGCATCAAAATATTTACAACACTGTGAAGAAGATGAAGTCGAAATCGAAACTAGGTGAACACAACATTCTCCCCCTCCCCTTGAATTTGGAAAATAAGAATGAAACATTGAATATAGTGAACAGAAAGAACGAAGGGGGAAAAACATTTCGAGGAAATTACAAATTAGACCGGATCACTATACAGTACAAAACGCATGTGAACAACAACAATTACACATATATACAACTGACACTTTTTCTCAATGTACAATGCTAAGTTCGTTACGTTGAAACAAAGAACAAGTTAGAAATCATAGCTAAAGGTAACACGACCCATTTTCGGACTTATGTACAGCACATTCATTCCAATTCTACAAGTTTAGTTATTCCTGGCCAGGACTATAGACGTTAACACATACTACTACATGTACTCATTTTTACGCACTCACACATACAAGTTTCTTAAGATAAACTATGATAGTTCCGTTATATATACAAAGTTCTACTGAATCGTTCAGGAGGTCGCCGGTTGCGCTGAGACCGTCGCAGTCT
>JAZHYW010030437.1:0-10847 GCA_037355805.1 Ixodes ricinus | reverse complement strand
CGGAGGCAGAGGCCCAATGTCCGGAGGTGCAGCTTGAGGAGGGTATACCTTGAGATGAATATGGCGGTACGGAGGAACACAGTAGAATCCAAACGAAGACGATGGGCGCGGGATGTGGGGTGCAGGACGGGAGGAGTCGAACAATGAGTGCTGGGGCAGGTACCGGGACCGGCCATGCTCAATTTTACGTATGAAGACATTGACGAGCGCGTTGGAACAGATGCAGCAATCATCACAGAAAAACTTGCACGCAACTTGCGAGCGTACCCCACGACCACGTTCATCGGCGGTACAGCGTAAAGGGGGCGCGCTCCAATCACAAAACCGTTCCTGAGCGCAGTCGAGAGGATGGTGTTGTCAGCAAATTCTTTTCGGTTCATGGACGCAACCAACTGCAGCCGGAGATAGGGGTCATGTGGAAAGCGATGAAGATTTAACAACATTGCAGCCGCACTCGCCTGGCCGCGGATTCGTTACACCGTTCATGTAGGTCTCTTGGACGGCATTCAACACTTCCTGTCGTTATGTGGTGCACCCTATAACCGAGCAATGGTGCTCTTGTGCACCCAGTGACTGACTGCCATTGAGCCTGAGGCTCTAATTAAGTTTAAGTCTAAACAGAGAAAGCGCGAACGAAGTTCGCGCGACGTCATAGCCCAACACCAGCGAGCCTCTCATCCGGGATTTCCACAGTTTTCTAACGCACCAGCAAGGGGGAAGCGCCGGTAGCCTTTTTCCCTATTCTCCCTCGCCCTCTTTCAGTAAAACGGTCTATAGTCATTCATTTTTACATAGTTGGCTTGGGATTGGCAAGTATTAGCTGCAAGCATCCATTTCCTAACCTGGCTGGCTTGAATTGTGCCACAAATGCCTAAATAAGCGAAGTAGTGTATGTAATTAGCAGCTATTTCTGTGTCTACGAACTGGAATGGCTTTGAAGTGGCTATTTTTGGTTATTAACATGTGTTTCTGTGTACAAACAGGAATGACTACATGCAGCTATTTTCGTCTATTAGTATCTACTTTGATCAAATTGGCTTCACAGGGCTATGAATGGCTATTCGTGAATAAAGTTGACAATTCTGTGTTATTTGGTATTTATGGATGAAAATAACTTCAGGTGCTTTTATCGGTACCTTGTATTTTTAGTTAGATTGGCTTGAAATGGCTACAAATGGCTATTTGAAACTAGTAATTATAGTTATGAGCTGTTCCTATGTTAAAAAGCTAGAGCTGTTTCTACGCTTAAGGTTCCAGTGGTAATTGTTATCTGAGTAGCTACTTTTTATACCGGACTGGCTTTAAGTGGCTATCGATGGCTATTTGTTAGTGTTATGATTCTCCACAATTTCGGTATTTATGAACTGAGTATGACTTCAAGGTGCTATTTCGACTTAAACAATGTTGGGCCTTTGCATCTAGATCTGAGCAGATTCTTCCTGAATTGCTTAAGACCAGGTATTTAGTGATCAATATGGACAATGATATGCGATATGTGCTCAATTGTGACTATTATTGACACTTTCCGCAGTTGGTTTGGCTTGAAGATTTGATTGACTTCGACTGCATAGCGTTTATTCTTGACCTGGGTGTCTTGAATCGGCCACAAAAAGCTCCTGGTTCTCATTAGGCCGCTATATTCTGCTCTTCCATACTTATGGCAGAGAATGGCATCAAGTTGCAATTGTTGGCCTTAGCACTTATTATGAACAAGAGCGGCTTAAAATGTTCCAGACTGACTATTAGTGGCTAACAATTACAATAATAATATATCAATCAATCAATCAATCACTCGATCAATGTTTAATAGAGTGTTCAGGAACAACCAATCGGTCGTAGTGCTGGCACACTTAAAAAAAGAGCAAAAACACACATACACACGCGTGCAGGAGGGAACGTAGTTCACCAGTCTGAGAATAAAAATATTAACACGTAGGAAAGGCACTCAAATCAACAAGGGACAATCAAAAGCACAAAACAGAGACATCCCCAAGTGTGAAAGCAAAAAGCAAATACTTACGATATCGTACTACAACCATCAACCCTTCAACTGATCAGTCATTTTCTTGCAAGAGGAAGTTTCGAACAGCGTTTCCGAACTTGCTCTTGCATGAGGTTAAAAATATCAATTGGATCAGAGTAGCGGTTATAACACTCAGCCGATCTTTGGATCGGGTTTAAGTGGCTAAGATGTCGAGCTATATAAAAAGATGATTGAAGCAATGTAGGCACACGTGGAACCTAAGGCTCACTTCGGATAGAAGGCTGGGAGAGTTAATAGAGCCGTGCAGGGTCTTCAACAAAAACAACAAATCTGCCTTCACCCGACGCTGCTGCAGGCTCAACAAGTTGACAATTTGCGAGTTACACCCAACGTTTAAACAAGGATTACCCTTCTTAAGGTAACGATATGTGAAGATAGAAATAAATTAGTTTTGGACTCGCTCGACAGATAAACTGTTAGTTTTGGATATGCCGTTCCAAACAGCCGAGGCGTACTCCAGCTGGGACCTAACTAAGGAACAGTGTAGCAAGAAAAAATCGGACGGGCTTTTGAATTCCTTTTTTATAACGAGACGCGGCACCTAACTTGCGCAAGGCCGATTGAACTACTCTGGTAACGTGAGTGTCAAATCTCAGGGTTGAATCAAAGACAACTCCAGGGTCTCTCAGTTCACTTACACGTGACAGCAGTTCGCCATGGTAACTATGTGGAAAAAATATATCGTGGGTCTTGCGAGAATATGTCATTACGTTTGTTTTGGAATGATTAAAACGGAGGTCATTGTCTAAGCACCAATGACCGAAGGAATATGCGTCATTCTGAAGCGGGATGCGGTCCTCTAAGGTCGGAAATTTTCGTAATGTTTTATGTCATCAGCGTACTGCGGAAATAAGGAATTTAATATAACTTGAGAGACATCATTTACAAAAATATTAAAAAGGAGGGGCCAAAGACAGATCCCGGAGGCACTCCAGACGCTTGCCTTGTACAAGGACGAGACAGTATTGTTGACGCGAACGTAGGCTTGCCCTATCAAAGAAATAGCTTTTAATAAATTGTACACCGAGCCACATACTCCGTACGAGGAAAGCTTCTATACAAGCTGTCCTCGCAATGGAGATGTGGCTCGGTGTACAATTTATTAAAAGCTATTTCTTTGATAAGGTGTCGTGGCCCTACGTTCGCGTCAACAATACTGTCTCGTCCTTGTACAAGGCAAGCATCTGGAGTGCCTGGGATCTGTCTTGGCCCCTCCTTTTTAATATTTTTTGTAAATGATGTCTCTCAAGTTATATTAAATTCCTTATTTCTCGGCAGTACGCTGATGACATAAAACTGATTACGAAAATTTCCGACCTTACAGGACCACATCCGCTTCAGAATGACGCATATTCCTTCGGTCATTGGTGCTTAGACAATGACCTCCGTTTTAATCATTCCAAAACAAACGTAATGACATATTCTCATAAGACCCACGATATATTTTTTCCACATAGTTACCATGGCGAACTGTCACGTGTAAGTGAACTGAGAGACCTGGAGTTGTCCTGGTTCAACCCTGAGATTTGGCACTCACGTTACCAGAGTAGTTCAATCGGCCTTGCACAAGTTAGGTGCCGCGCTCATTATAAAGGAATTCAAAGCCCGTCCGATTTTCTTGCTACACTGTTCCTTAGTTAGGTCCCAGCTGGAGTACGCCTCGGCTGTTTGGAACGGCATATCCAAAACTAACAGTTTATCTGTCGAGCGAGTCCAAAACTAATTTATTTCTATCTTCACATATCGTTACCTTAAGAAGGATCCTTGTTTAAACGTTGGGTGTAACTCGCAAATTGTCAACTTGTTGACCTGCAGCAGCGATCAGGTGAAGGCAGATGTGTTGTTTTTGTTGAAGAGCCCCTGCACGGCTCTATTAACTCTCCCAGCCTTCTATCCGAAGTGAGCCTTAGGTTTCACGTGTGCCTACATTGCTTCAATCATCTTTTCATATAGCTCGACATCTAGCTTAAATCCGATCCAAAGATCGGCTGAGTGTTATAACCGCTACTCTGATCCAATTGATATTTTTTAACTCATGCAAGAGCAAGTTCGAAACGCTGTTCAAAACTTCCTCTTGCAAAATAAACGATCAGTTGAAGGGTTGATGGTTGTAGTACGATATGTAAATATTTGCTTTTTGCCTCTTTACTTGGGGATGTCTCTGTTTTGTGCTTTTGATTGTCCCTTGTTGATTTGAGTGTCTTTCCTACGTGTGCTTATTTTTATTCTCCAAACTGGTGAACGTTCCTCACTCCTGCACGCGTGTGTATATGCGTGTTTTTGCTCTTTTTTTAAGTGTGCCAGCACTACGACCGATGGTTGTTCCCGGACACTCTATATAAACATTGATCGAGTGATTGATTGATTGATTGATTATTATTATTGTAATTGTTAGCCACTAATAGTCAGTCTGGAACATTTTAAGCCGCTTTTGTCATAATAAGTGCTAAGGCCAACAATTGCAACTTGATGCCATTCTCTGCCATAAGTATGGAAGAGCAGAATATAGCGGCTAATGAGAACCAGGAGCTTTTTGTGGCCAATTCAAGGCACCCAGGTCAAGAATAAACGCTTATGCAGTCGAAGTCAATCAAATCTCTAAGCTAACCAACTGCGGAAAGTGTCAATAATAGTCACAATTGAGCACATATCGCAAATCATTGTCCATATTGGTCATTAAATAGCCGGTTTTAAGCAATTTGGGAAGAATTTGCTCAGTCTAGATACAAAGGCCCAACATTGTTTAAGTCGAAATAGACACTTGAAGTCATACTCGTTCATAAATACCGAAATTGTGGAGAATCATGAATTACACTAACAAATAGCCATTGATAGCCATTTAAAAGCCAGTACGGTATAAAGAAGTATGCTACTAGATAACAATTTCCACTGGAACCCTTAAGCATAGAAACAGCTCGTAGCTTTTTTAACATAGAAACAGCTCATAACTATAATTACTAGTTTCAAATGGCCATTTGTAGCCATTTCAAGCCAATCTAATTAAAAATACAAGGTACCAATAAAAGCCACTTGAAGTTATTTTCATCCATAAACTCCGAAATAACACAGAATTGTCAACTTTATTCACGAATAGCCATTCATAGCCCTGTGAAGCCAATTTGATAAAAGTAGATACTAATAGACGAAAATACCTGCATTTAGCCATTCCTGTTTATACACAAAAATAGATGTTAATAACCAAAAATAGCCACTTTAAAGCTATTCCAGTTCGTAGACACAGAAATAGCTGCTAATTACATACACTCTTCGCTTATTTGCCATTTGTAGCCAATTCAAGCCAGTCAGGTAGGGAATGGATGCTTGCAGCTAATATTTGCCAATCCAAGCCAACAATGTAAAAATGAATGACTATAGACCGTTTTACTGAAAGAGGGCGAGGAGAATAGGGAAAAGGGCTACCGGCGCTTTCCCCCTTGCTGGTGCGTTAGAAACTGTGGAAATCCCGGATGAGAGGCTTCGTTGGTGTTGGGCTTATGCATCGCCCGAACTTCGTTCGCGCTTTCTTTTCTGTTTAGACTCCCAAACTTAATTAGAGCCTCAGGCTTCAATGGCGACAGTCACTCGGTCACAAGAGCACCATTGCTCGGTTATAGGGTGCACAAATAACGACAGGAAGTGTTGAATGCTGTCCAAGGACCTACATAGCTTGCACGGAATCCGGCGGCCAGGCGAGTGCGGTTGCAATGTTGTTAAAGCTCCATCGCTTTCCACATGACCCCTATCTCCGGCTGCAGTTGGTTGCGTCCATGAACCGAAAAGAATTTGCCCAAACACCATCCTCTCGACTGCGCTCGGAACGTTTTGTGAATGGAGCGCGCACCCTACGCTGTACCACCGATGAACATGGGGTACGCTCGCAAGTTGCGTGCAAGTTTTCTCGTGATAATTGTTACATCTGTTCCAACGCGCTCGTCAATGTCTTCATACGTAAAATTGAGCATGGCCGGTCCCAGTACCCTGCCCCAGCACTCATTGTTCGACTCCTCCCGTCCTGCACCCCACATCCCGCGCCCATCGTCTTCGTTTGATTCTACAGTGTTCCTCCGTACCGCCATATTCATCTCAAGGTATACCCTCCTCAAGCTGCACCTCCGGACATTGGGCCTCTGCCTCCGCAAGATTGTTGTGCACCCCTCGGTGTTTCAAGCCTCAGTTTCCACTCCCCAGAATTGGTCATCTGGTGACATGATCATACGAATATCACAAAGAATTGTCTGAAGAGCTCCGACTGACAGCGGCCGTTCTTCCGAGATTTATGACGTCATGCCTTGGACCAACCCGCGGCAAACACGCGTTGCTTATCTATCTTCAAGACGCGGCTGCACGGCTCTTGGAGGCACCCTGTAGAAATGTAATAGCAGGGGTGGCTATCTCAAGCCGGGCTAACACGAGCTCAGGATTCGATCCGCCAGTTAATATATCGGGCACCGAGCTCTCTGAAAACACCAAGACCTTCCTTTCATGTGGCCCCAAGTTTGCACCAGGCTCCCAGGTATCGAGAATCGATAAGCTGGCTGCGGTGCATCAGGTGGCATCAGCGGTTCTAGAAAAGAACGCCAGGGAGTTCTGGGAGCTGCGGTACTATCTGTGTGTTCCCACCCAGGGTCACGAGGGTCACCAGTGACGTTTAAAGGGTCAGAGCGACATCACCCTCGTGAAATCACATGGGAATACCCTCTCCTCCCCTCCTCCTCAAGAGCTGCGCTCTAATTCGGCATTACCGATAATAGTAAACGTCTTTCATTTTTTTGTAACTGAATTTATCTTGATATTTTAATATTTGAAGTAGTGACATTGACTCGATTTTATCATCGACAACACTTAGTTGAAGGCTCATTTCCGCCGCCGGCTGTGGCTGGAAATCGTCTAAAAGATAGTTCTATCGGTTTTCTTAGTCGCGATCTCCAGCGCGATACTAGAGAGCACTAAACCTATGTTGACCAGATCACCAACGCGACTCAGATTCTTCTTATTTTTAAAATTAGTGCATAATGTAGCTGGAAGTTGCTGAAAGTTGAAACATGCTCATGCATCGATTTCGAATTATTGAATCATTGATCGACTCGCTCCGGCAATAGGCCCATCTCCGCTTTGCTGTTTTCAGTTCTCGACAAAAGACACACTCGTCGATACGGGATCCTAAAATAAAACGTTTATAAACACCTTCAAGCAGGAGTGACCTTCCTCCGCGTTCTAGCGAGCGTCAGGTACCGCGGCCATGTTCAGTGGTTAGAAATGTTGGCGAAAATGCTCTTCATGGGCGCCTGCTCCGGCGTTGGGTGTGCTAGTTGGGAGCTCCAAAGTGCCGGGTGTCCTGTGTTCTTGTGTGCCGCGGATGGCGTTTTTCAACACATGGAGAATACTCGTTGCCCCGCATTATGGCATCTGCCACTGCGGCGACGCCAGAAGAACGGCACTGAATGCGCCACCGATAGAAATCAGAGGCGAGAACTCTAACTTCAGGTAGATTTCGTCAGTTTTAGATTCAGTACACCGAGAATGTTTTTGGCGTTTCGAGTAGTCCACAACAATGAAATATGATGTCAACAAGGATGAGCGAAATAAGAATGTCGCAGAGAACGATCGAAGGCAGCTCACTCCGGCTTGAAGGTGTTTATTAACGTTTGATTTGAGGATCCCGTGTCGACAAGTGTGCCTTTTGTCGAGAACTTAAAACAGCAAAATGTAGATGGGTGTATTGCTGGAACGAGTCGATCAATGATTCAGTAATTCGAAATCGATGCATGAGCATGTTTCAAATATATGCAACAGAAATTGCAAGGTTTCTCTCCAGCTACATAATGTACTAATTTTGAAAATAAAAAGAATGTAGTCGCGTTGTGATGGTCAACATAGGTTCAAGGCTCTCTGGTATCGCGCAGGAGATCGCGATTCAGGGAAACCGATAGAACTTTGCGACAATTTCCAGCCACACCCGGCGCCGGAGATGAGCCTTCAACTAAGTGTTGTAGATGATAAAATCGAGTTAGTGTCACCACTTACAAATATCAATATTAAGATAAATTCAGTTACAAAACGTTACAAGCTGATACAGGAGATATCACGAGAAACCTTGCACGAACCTTGCGAACGTACCCCATGTTCATCGGCTGCACAGCGTTTGGTGCGGTTATCATTCACAAAATGTTCCGAGCACAGTCAAGAGGATGGCGGTGGGAAAAGCCTTTTTGGTTTACGGACGCATCCCACCGCAGCCGGATATAGGGGTCATGTGGAAAGCGATGGAGCTTAAAGACATTGCACTCGCCCTTGCCGGATTCCGTGCAAGCTACATAGGTCTTCGGACAGTATTCGATGCGTTTTGTCGTTATTCGTGCACCTATATAACCGAGCAATGGTGTCCTGATGACCGGGGGACTGTCGCAATGGAAGCCCGTGGCTCTAATTAAGTTTGGGAGTTTGAAACAGAGAAGAAAGCGCGAATGAAGTTCGGGCAATGCATGCACCGAACACCGGCAAAGCCTCTCATCCGGGGGTTTCACTCTTTCTAACGCACCAGCAAGGGGGAAAGCGCCGGTGGCCCTTTCCCTCTTTTCTCTCGCTCTCAAAATAGCGCTACCCACGATAAAATGGTCTAAAGTCAATAATATTCAGTTCAAGTCATTCAAATCTATACACGCTCCAATTACATAAATTGTCAATAATAGTTTCTGGTAGCCACGTATAGCAATTTCAAGCCAATCTAAAAAAATAGATGCGTATAGCCAATAATAGCCTTTTGAAGTCATTTTCATGCAAAGACACCGAAATAGCACAGAAATGTTAACTATATTAACGAATAGCCATTCATAGCCATTTGATGCCAATATGTTAAAAACGGATGCCAATAGCCACATTAATCCATTCATATTTGTAGGTGCAGAAATAGCAAATAATTATCACTACTATCAACTCAAACCCTTTTGTAGCCAATTCAAGCCAAGCAGGTAAGGAGTAGATACTTATAGTAAATAATAGCCAATTCAAGCAGACCAAGTCAAGAATATATGCCTATAGCCAATAATAGCCAATTGAATTCATTCAAATCAATACACGCGCCAACTGCATAAGCTATCATTAATAGTTGCTGATAGTTATCTATAGCCATTTCAAGTCAGTGTGAGGAAAAAAGATTCTTATAACCAATAATTGCCATTTTTGAAGTAATTTTCCTCAATAAAACCGAAATAGCACAGAATAGACCTTATGCGAAATTGCTTTGTGGTCTGAAAACACTGAGAGCGTCGCCATTTTAATGTTGGCAAGCGTCGTCGGTACCGAAGGACGGTGGAGGCATCGGAGAGAGCCGTACGGGCAATGTGCGATAGCGCAGCAGCCGTTTTCCGCCTTCCGACCATATTATGTGGACGAACAGTTCAAACAAGCTACCGCAACTGTCTGACACAACTCTCGGAGGCCTGTGCACGCTGGCGACAACCTCGTCGAAGTAGCGGACCAAGTCCTACGCCTTCGCAGTGGAAGCTTACAAACTGCGGGTTGTCGCCAGCATGTGCACAGGCCTCCAAAGGACTAGGCCGTCATGCCTTTCATCTTTGAGAACACTTTTAATACTTTTTTCGATGCGAATGTATGGTTGAAGTCATACTGTTTAGCGGTATACTGCCTCAGGCCAATGCATAACTCAAGATTCTTTTTTTTTCTTTATGGTTTTTACTGGCGGAAGGTTTTTTTGGTGGAACGCTTTGTGTTCTTCACAAAAAAACTGTGCCCTGGGAAATATTTTTTAAGCATTGCAAAGGGCTAAAATTGGTTTCAGTTAGCATTGACCTCAAGCACAGTTGACGGATGCTCAGCTATTAATGAAGATTTGTTCAATCCTGGCCGAAGAACTGCAGTGACTTTCTGAAAACTACCCCCGAGCTTCTTTGCACTAAACAAAATTTCTACCTCGGCTGCAAAAAAAAAAAAAGGAGGTTGTAAATGAAGTTGGCGCCGCCCGTGTTGCTCTATTAGACGTCCGCAAGGTAAGTTTTGCCGCCGCCGACATCGAAGTTTTAGCCACGGTGATGAACCTAACCATACCCTTGTTAACCAAACACATCTTCAATTATGGTTGATGGCGAAACTTATTAAAACTGACACCTTTTTGCTTCGGTTAACTGCCTTGGTCTCGTCGGCATGCATTGAGCTGCTTGCGCATCAAGAAAAAGGCAGGCCGACACTACAACGTACATAAAAGAAAAAGAAGGTCATAAACAAATTTGGTACAACTTCGTGAAAAGATTAGGTCCCAGTTCAATAGTTTTAAATGACTTCACGCCGCGCGATAACGTCCGCATATTTCTTAGCGTTGTCACCGATTGTTTTTGTCAAAAGCTGCGTCTCAAGTAACAAATAAAAATAAGGAAAAAAGGTGAATCCTGTTCATGTTTGCGTTCACGTCACGCACGAATCGAAGGTTTATCGCTGCATCCGCAGCGGAACGCAGCAATCGTTGGCATCGCATCTCTCGCACGAAACGCGGTCGCTTGTTTACACGGGGTCTTTGCCGGTCGAGTCTCTGGTTTCGGTTTCTCGCCGCTAACAAGATGGCGGACGTAGTTCTCGGCGCGCTATTAGATGGCGCTCTACATTTCGCATGTGGTCTATTGTCAACTATATTCAGGAATAGCCATTTGTAGCCATTTGAAGCCAGTCTCGTACAAAAATAGATGCCAATAGCCGAAAATAACCACATGAAGCCATTCATGTTTTCGACACAGAAATAGTAAATAATTTATCAATTCTAGTCACTTATACCCATTTATAGCAAGTTCAAAGT
>JAZHYW010030435.1:0-49803 GCA_037355805.1 Ixodes ricinus | reverse complement strand
ATCTCTTTTTTTATTTATCCTCACCCCCAGCCCCTCAATCAACAACCCCCTCCCCCCCCCCAAAAAAAAAAAAACAGAAAAAATAAAAAGTATATTGTTGATTTCATTTACGTAAGTTGGCCATATATGGTATTTATATTTTAGAAAGACTACGTCACGCAGCTGTATTTGCACCCTGCCTATGTAAATGTGTGAATTGCCTGTGCTTGGTTAGTACATTCGATTTCGCGCTAGCTTTTCTGAGCTACCTGCGCCGTCTACAAAACCAGTAATCTCGGGACATTTAGTAATAATGTACTAAGGTCAATTAGTTTTTATCTTATATTAAACACCTTTTTAAATTGTCAGAATGCCCACGAAGTTTGGGTATACTCGGAAGTGTGTAGTCGAGGATTTCGCTTCCATAAAACAAGAGAAGCAAAATTATTGAATCGTTCCTTTCCACTTGATATGAACACCGAAAATACTGCCGTGTCCCGTCCCATTGCTGTAGGCTGTTCTCGGGTAGCAGCGCAAACAAAAATAAACTTTAACAACGACCTATAAAAAGAAAAAAAAATGAAAAGCAGTTAAAATTATCTGTAATGCCCAATTACAGCGCAGCTCTTGAGGAGGAGAATAGGGGTACGAAGTGGAGCGTCACGTGTGAGAGGGTAAAATTTTTCCGCTAAATCTTGCGGGGAATTTTCCGCTAAATTTAGCGGAAACCGTTTCCCGCTAAATTTAGGTGAAATTTTTTCCTGGGTTTAGTGGCGTCACGTGTGACGACACCAGGCTAAAATTTTTTCGCTAAGTAGTGAGGAAAATTTTTTTCCAATTTAAGCGGGAAAATTTTGCCCTCGTGACGTCCCACGTGACATCTCGTGTGACGTTAATATGGGAAACGTCACATAATGCAACGAATGATAACACAGAATGCGACGCTGCTCAAGCCGGAAACGGGAGCCTAAGAGCTGCGCTCTAAGAAACTACTGCAGTTACATTTATTATTACACGAAGTTGATGTCTGTTAGCGTCAAAATTTTACTTCATGCATCATTTTAGTCAGAGTGTCATTTTGTTTGCGTTGTTACGGCCTACATGTATATTTTCAAAACCTTTTTAATATATTCGGTTATCAAACAAAGGGGGTTGTTGACGCCCTTTGGTATGATGCTCTTTGTTGGAGGGTAAAGGCTGGTTCACAATGTTGCAACCAACTACAACTGAGTGCGACAAAACCTGTTTTAAGCCTCTTGTGACAACCTACGACCGTGCCGCCCAGCAGCAATGGCAGTCGTGAGCGACTTAAAAGCCCCGAGTCCACCGAAAAAAGATCTGCAATTGTTTTTGGAAATATAATATCAAGAGCGCAGACAAAAGAATCAATTTGTAAGAACTAAAATCCAGATAAAATCCTGATAGATTTCCAGTTGCATAATCCAGATAGCGAAAAGTTTTACAGTTTCTTTTATTTCGTAGGGTTGGTATTCTTCTCCTCCACCAGAGATAGACTACAATCTAAAGTATGGGTGGAATCGGTGCAATCGGTCGTAGTCGGTTGCAACAGTGTGAACCAGCCGCAACTCGTCGCAGGCTCACTGCAGGGTTTAACGCAGATTTTCTACAAACATTCGGACTGTGCACACGCGAGTATGCAGATAACTTAGTCAATCAAACCGCAAAAGAATACTTCAATCGATTTTTATTTTATTTCAAATTATCAAGGCAGTTGCGTTTCGCGATGGTTCCGGCATATGAAGTGGCAACACCTACACGCAGGTAGGATTCATCTGCTCCCCGTGCTAGCGTGGATGCGAATGGGCTTATAGGCCATTCGGCGGCAGGCTGAATTCCATTAACGGAAAGAGGAATTATGTTGAAACGTTGCTTTGCAAGCCATCGCAGCGGACAGTGATCCCTTCTGCGTGGGAGGAAGTCAGTTGCAGTTCCTCACTCCGCAGTTGCGCAACAGGATATGGAAACCCTTTGCACCTGGTGAATATGCGTGAGTGAACGCGCACACGTAATTAGAAATACAAAGAAACTCAAATATTCAGCACAATGATTACTGTTATGTTGGCATAATTAAGGTTGAATAATATTAAACATGTTAAGAAACACCTGATTGTGGAGTGGCGAAAGTGTAAATCTTATTTCTGTAATTCGCGTACATGCCATCTTTTGAACATGTGTGTTTGCTATCGGACGTTCTGAGCATGGACAAATAGTCATATCTGCATATTTGTTTCAATTCTTTCGCAAACGCACATGCCCAACCACTTCTCATAAATCATTTTACCACTCACTTTTTGTACCCTAGTGAATAATGACAATTTTTATGCCTATCATAATACATTTTTATTATTATTATGTTACTAGCTTTAATAGTAGTAATGCGATCAGACGTTCTATTTCCGTTGGTAGTAGCAGCAGTTAGTTTCCACCAATATAAAATGTTTACTAGGTTGGGGACTGTACATTAGTGGATGATATCAAATTAAGGTAGCAATATATGTGTAAAAAATCGCCAAGCGGTTTTGTTTGATATATTTCAGTGTGCACTGGCGTACAGGAATTAGCCATATAAATTATCACCTTGTGGTGAACTGTAGTCACAAATACGAGCCGCGATTTTCTATTACGAGCCCGTTCGATGCAACGCGGTATATTGCCCTGGTGTTCGTGCGAATGCTCAGCTTTTATGCGGATATCAGATAAGTAACAAATGGTTCCCTAACTGACTTCTGATGGGATTGAGGCCCATCCCTTAGATTGTTGGCTATCGCTGGTTGAAGAGAAGAATATCAACCCTGCGAAATAAAATAAACTGCAAAACTGTTTCTGTATCTGGATTATGCAACTGGAAATCTATCTGGATTTTATCTTAATTTTAGGTTTTAAGAATTATTCCCTTGTCCGCAGTCGTGATTTTATATTCCAAAAACAATTGCAGATCTTTTTTGTTTTTAATTTCCATAATCTATATAGTGAAACGACGTTATACTCGGGTTTTTCGGTATGGAAAGTAATTATAAGATAGGCAATCATACCAGTGACCTCGAAGACATCCCACCTTATTTAAAGTAAATAAATAAATAAAAATCAGATCTTTGGGGAGACCATGTCTTGTAACAATCCTTGGTATCTCCAGCCATGTTAACTTCACCCCTAAGCTGAGAGTGCAGTGGAACCTACATGCTCTTTGGCCAGTCATGCACCTATCTTTCACGACGTGCTCAGGCTCTCCTGCTTATACACAGTAGAAGGCGGAGTCACAAAATGAAGGGGACGCAGGTGAATGGTCGGGCGAGCGCATAGCATCTACCACACTGTCAGCTGAGGGGTAAAAAACCC
Organism: Ixodes ricinus; assembly: GCA_037355805.1. Taxonomy (NCBI): domain Eukaryota; kingdom Metazoa; phylum Arthropoda; class Arachnida; order Ixodida; family Ixodidae; genus Ixodes; species Ixodes ricinus. The sequence continues at coordinate 46,467 of JAZHYW010030435.1, read as the reverse complement.
TCGCTCCTCCCGCTAACAACCAAAAAGAAAAAACAGAAAATGCCAAAAAAACAAAACAAAACGGGAAGTTTTGGTAGAAACCAGCAACTTTTCGGTGCCTTTGTTTCGTCACGCCACGCACGGTCGGAATAGTTTATAAGCCAACATTGATGTTTTACTTAGTTTTGGGGGTCACTAGTACGACTGGTAGTTAAATATTTCGAGATTGATGGGATTTATTAGAAATTGAAGTGACTGTGAATTCCGTATTTTAGCCGCGTGTTTAACAAATTGCTTCCTCCGCGTCTAAATTTTTTTATCATTTAGAAAGTGGAGACACATAAGAGACGATACAGAGCCACCTTCCCCGTGATCATGAGCCCGGTATTCAGGCCTACATGCGGGAGCAACCGCAAATACATCTTCCTGCTAAGGGAGGCGGGCCGCCTCATCGATTCATCCTGGCCCAAGTTGATCCAATCCGTCAACACCCCACGAGCAGAGAACTGCCGGGCGGTGTACAGCCTCCCGACCATACTCTCGGACACAGAGTTGTCGACCAGTACCGTGAACCTTCTGGCCAGGGGACCCAAGTATGCTCCTGACGGCCACTGTTTAAGTGTGGACCAGCTCGCTGCCCTACATCAAGTCGAGGCAAGGATACCAGAACAAGATTGACAGCAGTTCCTAAGAGCTGCCGTCCAAGCTGGCTTCAGCCGGCCGGCACCTCGCCCTTCTAGATCCGGCGTCACTCGATCCGCAGTGAAAGAAGTGAGAGAGGAGAACCTCACTTTACCACAGAAAGAAAAGTCAGGGGAGTTTGTTGTTCTCGAACTTGGAATTTTTCAGGAAAACGTCTCCAGTGCCTTAAACAAGAATTTCATGAATCTGGGGAGACGACCATCGGGTGGGCTCCAAGCCAAAGCGAAAGAACTTTGCGAAATCATAACCTGGAGAAGCTAAAGAGTTCCGTAGGCCCCCTTCCAAACAGTAACTTTCAGTATTCTTTTCAGTAAAAACCCGCAAGACTGAAATTCTCCTAAGAGTCATATTTTCAGAAAACGGGAGCTGACAGAAGCTTCTCGACAGGTAACTCCAAGAGCCACCTCTCTATCCTCACACCCCCTCGGCCCTTCAGGATGTAAAGCTCACAGGTGCTAGTGTCCGCGATCAGCAGCCTCCATGAGACGACGCAGTCCATCTCGATGGTCTCTATAGACGTGGAGGTCATGTATTATAGTCTGAACGTCCCATTGTTTGTGCAGTGTGTCGCCGACGCCATCGAAGGGCACGGGCTCTCCCACCTTCCAGAACATCTGCGGTGTACCATCGCCGACGTTCCTGGAAATTCTCCACTTTTACTTCCGGTTAACTCTGGTCGAACACAACGCGGACGTGTTCATCCAAAAAGCATGGAGTCTGCATCGGATCGCGTCTGGCCCCGACTCTCAGCGAGATCTATCTCTCCGTGGGGGACCGAAACATCCAGCGACATCTGCAAATCAAATCCCTGGACTGCGAAGTGTTCAGGTACGTCGATGATTATCTAATCATTCACCATAACCACACAACTCCGGAAGCTATCATCGAGGTATTGAGGCTTCGTCTGGGCACCTAACATTGAAGAGGGAAGACCCTACGGAAGGCGAACTGCAGTTCTTGAAGGTTCGCCTTCAACCTTCCAAAAAGGAGTGTGCTGGTCTTTCCAACAGCGTACAAACAAGCCGGTGCTTCCATTTTCAAGCGCACACTCAACAAACGTTAATCCGGCATAGCTCAGGTGTCTGCTTTGAGCAGTGTGCACAAATTCTTGCGCCTACCAACGGCCTAATTTGGGACTTCGCCATTTTCTTCATAGTCCCCGATCTGCTCGAAAATCCGTTTTACGCACCAACAAACATTGCTGATATAAAACACGAAATATTGGGCAAGAATGTTCTTTTGCCGAAGGTATTAAATTTACAATTCGTTGTTCTCTCCGTGTTTATTAAATTGAAAATCGATTGGTACCTATTAAAAAAATGAAAAGACGTTTACAATCCTCTCTAAACCGTATAAGAGCGCAGCTCTTGAGAGGAAGAGGTGAAGGTACGGAGGGGTGGGAATAACCCTCCTTCTCTCCTGCTCGCCTCCCATTTCAGCAAAAAATTTCGCTAAATATAAAGGGGAATTTTTCTGCTAAACTTAGCGGAAAAGTTTCTCCGCAAAAATTTAGCTGGAAAATGTTTCCGCTAAATGTTAGTGGGCAAAAGTTTCCGCTAAACTTAGCGGGACAATTTGCCCCTAATGCAGCGCATGGTGTCGTCACGTGTGACGATCATCTATGACGTCACTGGTGACCCTCGTAACGTCACACGTGACGGCAAATGTGACGTCATCGTGGGAAACGTCCCATAATGCACCGCGTGGTTACGCCGACGGTGACGCCGCTCAAGCCGGAAACGGGCGCCTATGAGCTGCGCTCTAAAAGTAACGTCAACGGAAGACAGGGGCTCACCCTTTGGACTGCAGACTTTGTTCCCAAATAATTTAAAGCAGTTTCATGGTGTCAAACGAAAGCTCTGGAAGCTCGCTCATGCACCCACGCAGCAGCACAAAACAAATGCAAGGCATAGTACATTTATAGTCTACCTGCTCGACCTACATGGCTGTCTTGCCCCGACGTCACGGTAGTGAAGAGCGGGTATATTTGAATGTGGGTTTTGGTAACATATTCACTTGCCGATTCCACAATAAATATTCCGAATTGCGCGATACTAAATAGTACACGGGAAAGTGTAAATGTTAGAGATTAACAATTATAGTTAATTGGGTTAGCTCTATTAAATCCGCAGGGCTACCGCTTTAATCCAGAGGCACCCCACGCTTGGAGGTGAATGGACCAATCAAGCGATTACAAAAGCGGAAGTCACTAGGCCTTTTCTGTTTATGATTGTTTCAGCGGTGATAGAACACGTACGGATACAAAACGGACACCATGAAGGGTCACTTTTTATGTTCTGTGCTTGATCTCATAAAGTCGTAGCGTTGGCTGTGTATGTGGTTAAGGTGAAACATAGAAATAGGCGACTAATCGTATCAATAGATCTCGCTCATGTTTTTTTTCCAGCCGCGAGGAGCAAAACTAATCTAACATAAACATCATAATTAGGGTTTACTCAGCAACAATTGGCGGGACGAGATGAGTGAGGACGAAAATTTAACAGTGGCCTAAATAACGCGCATGGCCAACAGTCGTTTTAATAGCGTTGTTATTTATTGTTGCTAGTGCCTACTTATATTATATTTCTGCGAAATTACAAAACAGAAAAACACGGAAGATTAAAGCATAAGGAACATATAAAACTAAATATCCCACACTGTAAAAAAAGGGTATCACCTTACACCCTTTGTCCCATATAATGCACCCCAAAACTTCAGTTCGACGGACAGCACACTGTAGTCAAACAGACGGCATGAAATTTTACGAGGGGCTTGATAACGGTGCGATATAACTTAATAAATAGCTAAAGTACGTATCAAACACGAAAAAAACACTGAGGTTTTTCAGTAGGGCCGAGAAAACCCCGATTAATTTTTTGTAGTTAGTAACATGTACATTAACTATTTTAATAAATTGTACCACACCGCTATCAAGCTTCCCGTGAAAGGTCGTACCGTCAGATCGACGTCAGTGCGCTCTACGTCGAGCTGAAGTTTTGGTGCGTACTATATGAGACAAAGGGTGTAATAATACATCCCTTTTTTGGAGTGTGCACGGGTTGAAGGCGCATCGGAAACAGCCCTAATACCACAGGGCGCACGCCAATCAGGCTTCACGTGATTTCTTACGATGTCCCGAATAGAATCAGGCGGTAGCCTGATAGAATTCAATTTGACGGTGCGTCAATGCACATGCGGAACCAACTAGAATGTGGCGCATACAATGACGTAAAGATAAGCACGCTGTTTTCTGAAAAAAGTCAGGGTTTCTCAACAGTAACTGCTAACACTCCACGTACGCAGAAACCAGATTCGGGTGAAAAAAAACACGTCTGGGCATGCGCCGCGGCGACAAGCTGTAACACGTTTGTGAACGCGACGTCAGGGGCGTGCATCATAGTTCAGTGATGTCTCTTTCAGGTGATGGCCTGAGCACGTGCACGTTTCCATCCGGTACTGTTGATCCGGGAGCACGCTCAAAGCTCACGAAACTCCATGTTGTTGATTAACGGTAAAGCCTTAGAAAAGAGGCGGGACTACGAAAGAATGTCCATGCCTTCCTTATGATATGGATGGCTATAAAGACAGGGCAACTGCACAAAAAGGTCAGCGGGACGTTTCCGTCTGGAATCATAAAGAGACTAATTTCCTGATTATTGTGTCGTAGTATTGTACAAGGACTACGCAGATTAAGAACTCTTAGCATCTCTATTCTTCCGACTGATAAGCGTCGTTTATTGTGAAAGGCGCATCTGCCGAAACAGCGTACAGGTCTTAGTCCCCAAAACAAACATTTATATTTTAAAAATAAAAAACATCTAAAAAAAAAATGAACAAACACGGAATAAAGTCTTTTCCCTAACACGAAAATCATTTTTTTTTCAAATCACAGGACAAAACACACCACGCTACAGAATAGGCATCGTTCGCGTCTTCTAAGACTGATAATTGTGGGCTCCTCGGAAATTTGAACCCGCCAAAAAGGTGTGCGTGTCTGAATCTCCAGAACACATGTATGCATGTTCCCACAAGAGAAACTGTTTAAGAACAAATACAAGCAAAGTAATTTTCCAGACAAAAGAAAAGATGCAATCTCTGATCACAGGAATAAAGATGATTGATATCTTTCCAAATTTTAATAGTGAAGTCCCGTGAAACACGCACCTGCCCAAATAGTTTGCATGTTGGTTGATTGGAGGTTTATGGCGCATCAGCCTTTACGTCTCTGTTGCGCCAAGCTTGAACTTTTGAAATATAGGATTAAGAAGGGGAAGTAGCTCGAGTAGCGAAATATGGGATAAAATAATTAACATGAATGTGTGGAAGTGTAAAACGACAATTGTGCTTTGGATAGAATCTAAAATCACAGTTGGTATAGACTGCCGATATTTGCGACGAGGGTACGACACAGCTGTGTGGGATGAGCGCTTCATCACCCAGTAGTCAGACAAGGTGGCTTGTAGTAAGGCCGAATGGATCGTGACCTTGAACTCCTGCTGATTGGGGTCGACTACAAGAAAGAGAGGAATTTCAACTATAGGTGTCCTGCATTAAGGACGTTCTGCCTGACCGCAGAAGTTTGATGTTTAGCAGCCAAACGTGCCCCATTGGGAAAGCGCCCTGGCATGCCACATCATCCCGGATTACCGCCTGTCGTAGAGGCCAGATGAAATCTTCGACAGAGTACAGTCGCCCTCAGACGTCCGCGAGTGGTTCAAGGCTGAATATGGTCGCTTCATCTGATGGAAGAGTTGACAGGATGACAGCTTAATCAAGCAAGCCATCGCGCGACCTTTCGCTACCGCTTCAGGATGCCGAAACAAGAGCAATGGGCCCTTCTGCTTTTTTATAACTCTAGGATTTGACTGTGGTCAATCACAATACAGGACACGCACAAAGCAACGCTCGCTTTCGCAATGCGTCTCACAATACACCCCTTCGAGAGACTGTCCTTTGTTGATCGCTTTGAAGTCCCTGCACCATGGCGGACTAGATCCAGAACTCCACGACACAATTAATACATTTGGTAGCATTAAAAAAAATCATACTCACAAAATATTTAATCAGCGAAGTGACGTTGCACTTTCAACGATGTTTGATTGGCTCGTAGGCTCCTTTGTTAGACGCGCTCCGAAGTTCGCTATCTTATGGAGTTGCACGTTCCACGATGTCAGTTTTTCCGCCATTGTTCAGAGGTGCCAACTTTCAAATAATTGTCACGTGACCTTCGAACGGGGTTTATAATGGCATCTGTTGAGTAGAGCCGCGTACATCAGTCTCGCCCAGAGCTCGCTCGATCGTAACAGTCGCTGTAACATCAAACCACTCTCAGGGCGCGCCCGCTGCAGCGTACCTAATTCTCCAACCGGAAATAGGCATGTGTACCAATGCGCGAGTACAGCAATCAGCCGTAATATGCATTTGCAAAATCAGATTTGTCTGGTCCAGCCGCGACGCCCCAAATAAAATAAAAAGTTGCGGGTAGAAGAAAACATAATTTTTATTTTGTTGAGTCGCACAAAGCCTACGTTTTACCACTGCTTGTATCGGTCATCGTTCTGCAAACATAAAAAAAGCGCCCACGGAACCCACCGTGATTACCTAATTCTGGCGTTTGCAAGATTAGACCGCTTTAAAAAGTTAATCAAACGACATTGGCGGACACCACTGCTTGCTCACAAAGCCCGTGATTGGATCCAACTTCTCGCAGAACGCTGACAAAGCGCTCGTTTTAAACACCAATTGAGGCGAGTTGACGCCAAACGGTCGGCCTCGTGTCCTCGCTCACGTGCTCGGAGTATGTTAGCAAGCAATGGGGGAGAGGCAATGATAAAACATTTCAAAAGGGTCTATAGAGGTCCAAAGATGCCCGCTGTTAACCAGAACTACCACACACTGAAGCCTAACACGCACGCGTGATTGGTGATTCGGTACCGACTACGCGAGATGCCCACCGAACTTTTACGCACAAAGCCTAATTCTAGCTCTTGTTAGGCAAATCAGGCCAGAAATATCGGTATGACAGCCAAACTATCAGGATAAGAAGCCAATTTTAGGCAGTTCTTTGGCAATTAGGGCCGGAAGATGCCAGAGAGGAGCCCACCTCACCGGGAATGAAGCTCACTTGGGCACTTGCTTGGCGACTTTCGCACAAAGCTATTTGGTCAGAGCCGAGATATCAGGAACTGGAGGCTAACCTAGGCTCTTGTTTAGCGATTTGTGCCCAAAGGTGCCAGATGACTGCCGAACTACAAACCAGCAGGCTTTACCCTGGCACTTGTTTGGGGATTTTTTCACAATGAGGCCAAATGACAGCCGAAGTAGGAAGTCAAGCCTAACTATTGCACTTTGGCGACCCAGTGCCAAAATAACCAGAACCTTGCCAATGAAGTGTTATTTGGCTGTGCTTTGGCTCCTTAGGGCTTCTAAACGCGTCAAAATCCAAGAAAAAAGCTGCATTTCGGGACAGTGATATTTTCCACCGTTGCAATGGGAGCTTTATCAAACCTGAGTGAGACCGGTATTTTGTAAATTAGGAAATACTGGGCACATTACCTAAACAACTACTCTTCGCTGTTGAAAGATGCTAATTTTTTAAATATATAAAATTAGGGTAGGAATGCCGATGAGACGGTGGAAAATAATTAGTGCGTCTTTGCTGTCCTACACAAAAAAAATATTAATTTATTTCCTAGAAAAATATTCAGGACGTTTTATAGCACTAAGGCGTGTAGTATTCGGAGCCCGCTCTTTTTATGTGTTCGCTCCATTTGTTATGAAACCAAATTTAAATTACGTATTTTGGTGAATGACGCCAGACGACTTGTTAATTACCCGTTACGGAAGCAAAATAGTTGGCTAGAGGGGACTATTGTTGCAGAAATTTCAGTGCAAACGAATGTTTATTTTATTAGGTGATACGTCCCTATTGAAAAAACCAGCTTAAGCTGGTCCCAGCTTCAAGCTGGGTTATTGCCCCAGCATGCCCAGCTTGGCATGCTGGTCATGGTGGTTGATCTGGTCATACTGGTCATGTTGGATGATCTGGTTATACTGGTCACGATGGTTGATCTGGTCCCAGCTTCAATCTGGGTTATTGCCCCAGCATGCCCAGTTTGGCATGGTGGTCATGATGGTTGATCTGCTCCCAGCTTAAAGCTGGGTGATTGCCCCCAGCATGCCCAGTTTGGCATGTTGTTCATGATGGATAAACTGGTCATGGCTGGACTTCCTAACCAGTTTAACCTGTTTAAATTAATACACAATATAAACAAGCCAAGCTCTTCAGAAAAGCCAACTCGGCATCCAATTTAATATTTTCGTACTTGCGGTCGCCACACATGAGCTCAGATGCTACATACCGTCGGCGATGACACAGTACTAACCGACGCACAGACAGTGGTTCTTGGTGCAAAGCCAACAATGTAAATAAAACCAGATTGCTTATCTTTCAAAAACGAAAAATACTAGACACACGCCAAAAACTGGCCATAGCAAAAGAAAATGACTACACGGATGAGAGAGCCGAACCTGGGTCCCGCCAGTGATGGGGGCCAAGCCGCAACTTGCGTGGTCGGCAGAGGCGAGGAAATCCGTGTGGCTTCGATGGCATTGGCGATACTCCTTGGCACCACCGTCATTCACGAGCACACACACGTTCGAAGACACGATAGCGACGCCTCAGTCGGGACGTCCGACATCTTCCCGCACTGAACGGACTGCCGCTCGCTGTCTCCTCAAGTCCCGCTTCGCGCCGTCGTTCAAGTAGCTCTCCAACAACGCGCACACAGCCGTCCCTTCGAAAATCTGCCGAAGATAGCCAAACGCGTTTCAAATTCTCCGTTTCTACCACTTCCTCTCTCTTTCTCGCACACAAAGGTAGCTTGCAGCGCGCCTGACGCTCCCGGTCGTCTACTAAAAAAAAAGAGGACAAAGAACAGGACGGCCTCGTTCCAGCCTAAGCCGACCTTGGCGCGCGCGCTCCCAGCAATGTCAGTTCGGCTATCTCTAGCTGACCTTGGCGTGCGCACCCCAGCAAGACCACCACGATCCTATTAGTTCGACCAGATCCACCAGCTTGTTCCCAGCATGACCAGCTTGTCTCCCAGCTTGACCACATTGGCTCCATCGAGAAACCAGTTTGACCAGTTGGGACCAGACTGGCCCCCAGCTACACCAGATTGAACCTAAAACCAGATTCTAGTTAGACCATGTTGGTTTTCACTTAAACCAGACTGACCAGCTTAAATTCTAGCTTGCCCAACTTAAACCAGCTTGATTGCCAGTTAAACAAGTTTGACTACAACATTGACCACATTGACCAGCTTAGTTACTAGCTTGGCCAGTTTGATTTTCATGCTGGTTTTCCACCAGAGAACAGTTGGTCAAAACAGTAGGTTTTGACCAACTGTCGGATCACAGTCACATGAGGACAACACAGGGCCCGGGGAAGATGCTGCAGACGCAGAACAACCACTTCCCTAACTCTACGAAGGTCCAACAGGAGCAGGAATCCACCGGACAGATTTTCCCCTTAAGGAACTTTTCTTAAAGGGGGGATTATGTTGTGTCTGGCATCTGTCGGAAGGAAGTGCCCGCGGGGGTAGGAAGAAAGAAGACGAGGAGTGAATGGAAGACGAAGATGAAACAGCCGGTCTTTCGCCTAGCTGTCTTTAAGTTCCAGTAATGCGTGCGTCAGGTATGTCAATACAGAAATACGTGCGTCAAGTATGGCAATAGAAAAATGAGGTCAAAGGCGAAAAAAGTTTTCATTTCACCTATTGTTTTTTCTTTATACAGCTCACGAAAGCCAGCCCAGAAGGGGATCCTCAGATGCTTCGCCTGTTAAATACAAGACAAGGGTTGTTGAGAAGGTGGTAGCTGCAGAAAAAAAATTGAAAACTGAAGTCCATGATCGCGCAGATCACCAGGTGGGCGGAGCAGTAAGCCGAAAACTGGGAAGCAAAACTGGAACCAAGTGTGCTATCAGCTGCAGGGCACCTTGAGCAACAAGAGAACCTAGGAAATGCTCAGAGCACTGCTGAACAGGGCGGATCCCAAGGCAAACCTGCGACAGCAGATCGAGAAATTCATCCACAACTTCCTGGCAAGAGCGAGGAGGTACTGCAGGCGGTGAAAACAAAGATCTTGGGAGAGCACCCCCTACAAGGCACGATCATCTACCCAAATTACGAGGGAGAAGACAACCCAGAGCCTGAAAAACCGTTCACTAGAGTTGAGGTGGATCCTGCTTTGGGATGGCTGACGAAAAACACAGCACCAGGGAGGCATCGAATAAAAAACAAGACTTTCAGAAACTTTGATGCAAGCTGGTCGACTGCTTGCTAAAACATGCCAACGAAAGCTGGGATACTGGGAGGCTTCTGTTTGTCTTGAAACATGCAGGTGTGAACATGATGCCAGAGACAGGTGAGAGGATAGCCATCCAGAATATGAGACCGATATCTCTGACATCCACATGGGGAAGTTGGTCGCGCACATGATGCTTAAATGATAACTACAAAGAAGCAAATGTGTTTTTAAGCAGCCTAAATGGGACGAGCATGTCACAACACAAATCTTCAGCGCAAAATGAAATAGCGATATTTACGCGACAGGACATAATAAAATCGGAGTCATAACCTCTCCACGTTTGAAAAACCCGCTTTTTTGCCCTATGCGGAGGGCAAGTACGCCCCGCCCTTCACCTTAGAGTTGCTTTAGAATCAACTTGGCTGCGGAGTTGAACGACGTACTCAACGTCTGGACTCCTGGTGCGTCTCGTTAACTTATTACAGCCTTTTATAACATCTGTGCTCTGTGCAAGTAGTAGTGTTGGTTCTGAGCGAACGGCGGTCAGAATGGATCCTGAATTGAAGCGTCAGCTTCTTGGCCGCTGCGAGCAACTGAGTCTTCAGCCATACGAAGATACGCCTCGAAAGACGGCTGCCAGCAACGAAAACGGCGCACCGCCTGAGCCTCCAGAGCCTTCGGCGCGCTCTGTAGAAAAAGCGTCGGGACCGCCCCCGTAATTCAGTCGCGGACGTTCGGTGCACCCGACTAATCTCGTAGGATTCCGGAGCGTAAGAACGAGAACAGACCTGGACACGTTTGTCGCAACGCGAACGCCCGACTGCCTCCAGCCAAAGAGCATTCAGCTTGTACTCTTCCGAAGCGACATGGCTACTGGAAGACTTGCTGACACGGTCACTAACCTGGTAGCACTTTACAGAGCAACGGCGCCCATATACAGCAGCTGACATCTCTAAAAAGACATCGTTTGCACGCGCAAGCAAAAAAGAAAAGCAAGTTGAGAAATCGTGGAAAATGCGCTACGAAAGCAAAGAGAACAAACACCCAAGAAAACGAAAGTTACAAACCGCGCTATGAAAGCCCATACCACGCGTCGCTTCCGACGACTAGCACCTACGGCAGCTGCTAAGCACACACTACTTTGATTCGGGAAGACTCACTCAAGCTCCTTAGTCAACAGGAAACACTGATCACATAGGCGAAACGTCTAGTCAAGGTAGGCGAGACAGGTGGGACCAGAGACAGCCGCGGCCATGTTTTTGTTTGTTATGGTATGAATCTAAATGAAAGTGCCCGTCTTGTAAACTTTTTTGTAAAGAATAATGATAACTCTCATTTAATAAGTTATTCATTAAACGTAAAAATATGCGGCTCAAAAAGAAATTACAACATATCACAAAGGTTTAAGGCTGTCAATCATTATCTTAGCCAAAGAAAATAGTTCCTTAGCCACGTCACTCCGTGACGTATGACAGCTGCTGCGTGGCGCATAATAACCACTTTGTGGCGAGCGATTTAAAACGAACGAAATAGCCGCAAACTAAAATTAGTCTCGCGCAATCAATATAGCTGTTTTTTTTTGACGCGGCAAAATTGTTTTGTGACATGCTTGTCCCAATTAGGCTGTTTAAAAAAAAACACTTTTTTCTTTGCAGTCACCCTTTAGCCAGCTTACACGCCATCTGGAAGAGAGAGAGATACCACATCCCAAGCACCACGTACTGCTTCAGACTACATCTGTCGACGTAACATATCCTACAGAACTTGAAGAAGGAGATCATTGACAACCTGAGCCCTAGGAGCAACAGTGCTATCTTAGCCCAGCATGTGAAGCGCGACTTTGGCAGTGCTATATACGTGGTGGAGCTGAGGAGCCTACATAGACTAGAGAATGAACGCGAACAATTATCTAAGAACCCTCCCTGCAGACCCGACGGCGACGTTGGGAGCGGGAACCGTAAGGACCAAGAAGTTGAATGTCCCGCAGAGACGGACTCCTGATGTGAAAGTGATTTCACATCTCCTCTACCACCTGACAATGAGGACCTACCAGAGAGGCCGAAGGGAATTGAAGGATTCAATAACACCATCTATGCTAATGATTTGAAGGTGTGGTCGACATACGACTCAGCAGGAACCAAACAAAACGGCTTGCAGTAGGCGGTGTACCGGAATGAAGCATACCTTTGGGACTTCAGTCTTGCGTTTGCTACGGAGAAGTGAGAGCTGCTAATCCTGAAGAAACGAACAGGGAAAAGGTGTCCACCGAAGCAGCCAGATCCGGAGCTTACACTCAACGGACTCACCATCGCGGAGGTCAATACGACACGGGTACTGGGGTTGAATATCCAAGGAAACGGAGCGTGAACAACCACAGCGCAGCGGCTGCAGGATACCGCCTTCGAAGTCACACACTTAGTCAGAAGGGTGGTTAACTGCAAGGAAAAACACGAGGAGCAGGACTCACTGAAAATGGTGAAAGCCTTGGGGGTTAGCAGGATTACATAAAGAACTACGAACCTGGGGCTTAGAAACAACGAATAAAAGAAGATCGACGGGCTTATCATAAATTCCTACAGAGCTGGCATTGGGGCTACCTCCTACAGCCTCGAAAGAGAGGGTCGTGGAACTTGGGGTCTACGACATGTGGGAGAAGATGGTAAAGGCCCAGAAAACAAGCTAACTGAAAAGGCTAATCTCACGGCGGCGGACAGGGTCACGTTGGAAAAGCTGGACTACCATACCGAGGGTGAGACAAGAGACAAACGAAGGATCCCGTTGGACCTGAGAAACAGGATAAGAGTAGCGCCCATCCTGAGAAATATGCTTCCAGAACAGCACAAGGAACGGAGGAGAGCTAGGGCGGAAACTCTCAGGAAACGATACGAGGGAAACGCGGAGTCCGCAAGATACACCGATGAAGCCAAGTATACAGAGACAGGAGCGTATGCTGCGTGCTCGGTTGAAGGTAGCGGAAAAAGCTGGCACCCGCTACAGTTAGGACGCAAGTGACAAGCGGCGGAAGAAACGGCTATTGCTCTGGCGGCTAATTCAAGCAGGGACCAGATAACAACAATCATGGACTCACAGGCATCATCCAAAAATGCCCAGAGGTGGGAAGTGGCAGCAGCGGCTCTTCAGATTATGACAAAACAAAAGAGATTCCGAAAATCTTAATGGTCTCGGCCCCTGGGCACGAGGACCTGGCAGTAAATAGGCCGGCCCATGCCTTGGCTCGAGATTATACTCACCGGGCCTTCCTGCCGATCGATCGAGCCATGTTGCTCCCGGATAAAGGCGTCCTGAAAATGAGTGCAGAGATACTAGAACACTACAAACTAGGAAGAATGGTCTACCTACAACCTCACATGAAGCTACCCAGGGAGGAAGCAGTCTTTTGGAGGCAGCTGCAAAACAAGACATTTGCACATAGAATATCCAACCCCTAAGACATCCAGACTGTTACGAATGACTGCCAATCCTGCAAGGTGCCCAGCAACCTTTACACCATGACGTAGGAATGCCAGGGCAATGCGGCGATAGAACCCATAGTGAAACTCACCAGAGAACTTTACCTGAGCCCGCAGAGCATTGTAGACCCTGGTGAACAGGCCGATCTGATCAACAGGGCCCAAAGGGCATCCGAGGACCTCTGGTCTCCTGGACGGATGGGACCACACACCATGAGACGAACACAGCTTCTGCTCTTTTTTAAAAGAAATCTCCCTCTCTCTCTTCCAATTAGGAGTCCAAAGGTGGGATAACATACGGGGTTTTCTTACCCGTCCAAATTTCTAAAAGAAAAAGAGGTGCACTAGTACACCTTTGCTTTTCGTACTAGTAAACAAGTTGTTCCTGCAAATAAGTGGCTAAATAACATATATATTTTATTTATTTAAATATTTCTTTATTGTAAATACCTTCAAGCGCCGAAGCATTGTAGAGGGAAGGGGCAAAGCAAAAAAGAAAATGACAACAAAAAACATGCGGTAAGAAATTCAAATATCAAAAATACACTGCGATTGGCAAAAGCTGTAGGCAACATCTGTTACGAACAAAATAAACAAAATAAAATGACTCATGTTTAATTAACTTTTTAATTTAATGATTGTGGAGGGCATATTGCATTTACAAATTTGATGTCCATGCTCCAGGCTGTATGCTCCAAAAGTAAGCTGTAATAAACATGTAAGCATTTGGAGCTCTACCGGCCAAATTATATTAGATCCGCAGGCTTGCTCAAACAGAAATTAATTTCGAAAAGAGCGACAGCCATGTCACTAGCTCTGCCCTCCCGTAGCGTCATAGTGACGACACCACGAACTCAGGCAGTGTCACCCGTGGCTTCTGTTAAAGTAGACAAACCACAGTTGGCGGCGACAGCAGATGCCAAGATTTACAGCTGACACCGAAAGCAGACACCCACATCAGATGTTACATCGTTAGTTTGACGCTACGCAAGGGCCAAGATAGTGACGGCATTATCGCTGTTTGCTAAATTAGATTAAATTCAAAAAAGCTTCAACAACTAAAAAAAGAATGGGGCGAGAACCGCCCGAATGCTTACAAGTTTATTACGGCTTGCTGTTGGAGCATTCAGCCTGGAGGTTGGACATGCATATTGTAACTGCAATATACCCTCTAAAGTAATTTGTTAAACAGTTATTAAATATATATTTGTTAATTAGTCGCCTAAATGTACAAACAACCTCGTTTCTAGTAGTCGCCAAGTGGTCATCATCGGGTGATCTGTTTCAAAAAGTGAAAGTATACAAACGACTCTCATTATATTTGTTTTAATTTTGTGCAGCTAAAAAGCAACGTTTGTGTAGTTTTAATAATTATAACACATGCTTCCTTAATAATTGTCTAGCACGACGTTTATAGTATCATACATTTATATACCTTTAGATAGCAACTTCTCACGATTTATATATTTAAAATGAATCGATTGATAAGGTGTCAGTGAGAATACCTCTGCAAGAAGGTTAATTCAAAATAAGATATTAAAAGGATTTTGGCTTAGAGTGGAATAATAATATAATTTATAATTAATTACTTAAATAATTATAATTTAATTATTGAAATTGCGCGATTTATAGAATAAGTGCAGTAACAAGTGTCAAGATTCAAATGAAACGTTCATTGCATATTTCGCGTCACCAAACATATTTAGGGTGGTTCAAGTCACCAGGCTCGATCTAAAATGGACCGTAAAAATCGACGCCTGCACGTAGCCATCTAAACTTTTCGTCAAAGGTCTATTTCACAGGTCGGTTTTTTCTTGTAAAATTACAAACGCGTAGTTCCTTTTTAGTAAAAAATATGGCCAAGAAACTTGCCAGGGTCTACGGCGGGCGGCAACCCAGACGACCAAGTCCAGTAGCGGGGTGTGTTTGGCGTTCGTATTGATAGATAGCGTCGCGAGCAGCGTCTGAATGTGCAGCCGACCAGCGCAAGAAAGCAGACGACACGCAGACGAAATCCGTTGGCAGCAAAAGCGCCGCCGTTATGCAGACGCGTTTTTTTACTTAAAGTTTTGTTTTTATAGTTCGCATTTATTTTTTGACCGAAGGTACCTTTCAAAAAGATTATATTTATTTTAATAAACCACGGTGGTCGCGAGCCGTCGCGATAAGGAGGTAGCGCCATCTATCAATACGAACGCCAAACACACCCCGCTACTGGAACCCTGTCGTCTGCGTTGCTGCCCGCCGTAGACCCTGGCAAGTTTCTTGGCCTTATTTTTTACAGAAAGAGAGCTACGCTTTGTAATTTTACAAGAAAAAACCGACCTGTGAAATACACCTTTGACGAAAAGTTTGGATGGCTACGTGCAGGCGTCGATTTTTACGGTCGATTTTAGATCGAGCCTGGTGACTTGAGCCACCCTATATATAGGTTAAATAGCCTGCATATTAAAAATATGAGCAACCTCAACACGTTATGAGGTTTTCAAGATATTTGCCTTTTGTCACTAAAGCAAGATTTAAATGGCGTCGATTCAATCTATTTTTTAACCAAATTAAAAAAAAAATTTGGTGGAGGCAGAACCGTTGTCAGGCGGCCAATGTAATAAAACGGAAGTGAAACGTTGAAAACAAAGCTAACTTTATTTTAACTACTTCTCATAACCTTACCTAATTTATGCTCTTTATATTGAGATCTTGCTTGAACAAATTTAACATATGCCTTATGTAGAATTGTAACCGAGCAGAATCAGTCTTAATATTATTAAAATATTGAGAAAGGGAGCGGAAACGAAAACGGCCAAGACCCAAATTCTCGCCGTCTTGGAGGAACAAGCGATAAGGGCTTTCCATTTCCCGGAGGCATCATGTGTTGAAATGATATTTGCTGGGACTGCCTTAGACTGACAGTTGAACTTTAAAAAAAAATGTGACGTTTTCTTGACAGTTTAGGTTTATTGTGCGCACTGTTGGAGAGTCTTATGTCACTTTAACATTCCGCAGTCATTCATAAAACCGCAAACCGTGACCTTTTACGTAAGCTTGACGGTTTCGCACGTTGTTTGCCGCATTCCCTCAACATTTCGTTGCGCCAGTGTAAGATTGATTTTTATCATCGTCATGTCGCAGCATGAGAGTGAACATTCATATTAGTAACAAGCAGGCGGGTGCGCTGCGCCGACAAGTTTCTAGTGTTATGATTAATATTGGAAAAGAAGAAGGAAAGTAATGTGGTCACCATCTTGCAAGTTTAAGAAATATGACGTAGGGAAGCGAATCCCAGTGGAAAAAAAGAACCCCCCAAATATTGAATAGGTCATGTTTCCAATAATTCTGTGGTGGCTTAGCCTTTTCTTAATGTAATAAATGAAAGCCTCTACGGGTTATGAAGGGATTTTAGTACTGTATAAATACCCGCATAGCTCGCAGAAAACTTTACCAGCAGTAGCTTTTCGCTTCACAATGTTTGAAGGCATGTGTTTTGTACGCACTGAAATGCTAACTGTATGCTTAGGAGTTCAGTGCCAATTTGACGTGAATGTCTTTTTAAATCTACAGCATGCATCTGGTAGGTTATGTGGGCGATTTAATGAGAGCTTACGTTCAACCTAATTTTCATCCTTGCAGGCACTCTCTTTTATAGACAACTATACTCTTAATGCCATTTCTGGAATCAATGAGAATGATTCTTTTCATAGTTGTATTTTGTGAAAGTAATCTTGTGTGTGTGTTAAAGTAAATAAAAAACTAAATTGTTTATTTCAACGTTTACGAATAAATATCACTCACTTCGCTTATTCTGGAAGTAATTTCCTCCGATACTTCGTTCACTCTTACACTTGATTTTTTATTGAGGTGATGTTCTGAATTTGTGATTGTATTAAATAACAAACTGGGTAAACCAAAAATAGAAGAGGCACCCAATAGTGATGAAAGGGGACATGGAAATGTTCTACACTGCTTTTGGCCCGTCTCTAACAAGCAGGACTTTGTCGAAAACTTGCTAGTACTCGGACGTTGTTAGTGTTCCGTAGAATATCTTTGCGAGTTATGGATGTATAGGTGCGTACTGTGATCACCATCAAAGTGAGCGTAAAACGTTCTAAACATCAGTTTTACTTTCGTACATTCCACCTTTTTCAATAAGTGCTGATCACTAAATGAGTCTAAAATATGAATCCATAAAATTTATTATGTTTCTCATCAAGTAATTATGACTAATAATTTCGTAAACCTGTCAATTTAGATCTCAAAAAGATTAAACGGTTACAAACTTCTAAAATAAAGTTTCACCGTTACGCGTATAACTAAAACTGTGCTGGTGCCACCTTCCAGATAAAGCTGCAAAATTTCTTGCTAATGTTGTTTTCCGATTAATGCACTAAATCATAAAAGTTTGAAAAATTACTGTTATTTTAAACTAAGAGTGATATCTATTAAGTTCACACTAAATCAAAATGTGATTTTAATAATTTTTAAGAAATTAGTTTTTTTGTAGATGTTGAGAACGCACATTTAGAATCGAAACATTTTTGTTACAGGTACACAGACACAGTTCGAGAAAATATTCGAGCCTCGAGGATCAACGCTGAACACCTCTAACTATGAAGAATTCGTTCCTTACAGAACAACCTGTGGAGGAGTTTGTTTACCCTAGAATTCTCGAAGCTAGTGGTGCAAATGGCGGGAAGATGCTTCCCATTCGAGATGGGCATACTCTGATCTTAGAAAAGATAAAAACGTTTTTCGAAAACTTTTTTTTCATCAAGGGCGGTGATCTGAACTACCTCAACAGTTATGTAAGTACATATGATTTAAGAAGGGTGACACGTTAAAACAGACTCGGGTTAGTGCGCTTCTATACAGTCCTTGAAACTGTCAATGCCACACTTACCCGGGTACAACTCCCCTCCTCTCTCTGTGCTTCTCTGTATTTGTGAATTGTACGTTATAAATGACATTCGCCACATATACAGGGTGTCACAAAAGAAAATTTACACTGTCTTTTTAACACAAAATAAACTAGGCATCGCCGAACGCTCATTCTCCGCCGAAAGGTAGAGCTAGAGGTCACAACAAGATGCCAAAGTTTCAGCCCTATCAGATAACTTAATCAAAAGTTATAATTGATTTTATGAAAATTTCAATGGGAAAATGAAGCCCATTTTTGCCCGTTTTCGGTTTCTGGTGCCATAGAGCCCCATGTGTTTGAAAACTCCGTCGGCCGCCATTTTTCGATTCAAATTTTCAGAGAATCACTTACAGCTTTTGATTAAGTCATCGTATCGGGCTGGAAGTTTGGCATCTGGTTGTTACCTCTAGCGCTACCTTGGGGCGGAAAATGAGCGTTCGGCGATGCCTAGTTTAGTTTTGCGGTAAAAAAGACCGTGTACATTTTCTTTTGTGACAGCCTGTATTTAAGTTTCTTCGTGAGAATTTGTTGCTGCCGCCCACCTATTTTAAAGGGCGTTCGAACAGATATTTTACACAAAAAAACAGGTGTTTACGGGAAATATATTTTCACCCCAAGATAAGCTCTCGGGGTATACGGTTATGTACTATTTTTGCAACACTTATTTGATATGCCATAAATGCTGGATCACTTTGCTTTAAACACAAATGCGGTATTCTATATGTCGAAAAATACATTTACCCTGCAAATTCATAAAAGGCGAGCAACCATCGAGTAGGCGAGAAACCCTATGGCGAGAAGGTGACAATAGTAATGGTGTATATAAACTTCGGCTGGCCTCTGTGGGATTATTGTCGATCTCATATAGCACTGCGCCTTCTGCCTGTAAAATAATCTAAATGTTATGGTATAAGCTTAAGATATGAGGAGTGATTATCACTACTGCATGTACAAATGGCTTTCGACATGTCCCAGATATGCAATCACCGTGTTACTGAACGTATGGTGACCGTTGATAAGGACTGGTTTAGTTCATTGTCTGAGATTTTAAAGAAAATGTTAGTAACGTATTTTGAAGGGTGCTAGCTGTGTGCTCTCATTAATGTTAATCAAGCTTTTTTGTGTGTATTTATATTTTAAAGTCAAAATGAAAGTTTTAAATATATATATAACGACCAAATATTTACTGTCGAGTATTTCGGTAAAAATCGATTTTTACAAAGAACCTTCTGTACACTTATAACGAAATCGTTAGCATGGATCCTAATTCTGCACTGCCATGATGCTGAATCAAAATTAACTGTTGCGCTAGTTCACTGAATACATTGTATGAAAAGTGCAAATAACAAATTTATATGCCCCCTTCTTCTATATGATTTTGGGATACTATGCATATTCAAAAAGTTCAGTCATGGCTTTTTGGGCTTATATTTTATATCTAAATAGCTCATGACACCGTTATGGGTTCATGAAAACGAGTTTCTAATGACGTCTGCAGCACTGCAATTAATACTCTCGCGTTGTTGCCAGCTGAATGTCAAGGAAATTGAAAAGAGTTTGTACCAGGAAAGAAAACACGGCTCCTCTGTTTTGGTCAAAACTCGAATGGATATGTCCAAGTAATCAAGTCGCGTGGGAATTTCCAGGGTGTCGATAGCAATTAGGAGCATGTCGAATTTCCGAAAGAGCCCTATGTCAAGAATCGTAGCCGTGTCGGAAGGAATACGATACTTTATGTAGTCGAGAGTGTAACGCGGTCGCACACTGATGACACACAGGCCACCCGTTGGTTTGGTGTTCTGCGCACGTTCAATCGCAACTTCGAATGGCTTAATCTGTTTACCAAATTCAACAACCAACATTGTCCTTTCCGAACGGTTCTTTGCATGTTGCTTGTCTCTAACCGTAACCCGGATTGTATCGGCCCTCCTATCGAGGCGATAGGTGGCCATATCTGCTAACCCGCGGTCGAGAGCTGTTCCTTTAATGACGCCCGTAAGAGCTTGTTTCGAATTCGTGAATATGCTAACCTTATAAAAAACGATTTCAATGTTCGTACTAAGTACAATGCTTGAAGTTGTACCAGACTCAACACTGCTCACGTCTGAATAAACTTGTGCCGAACAGCAGTCACAAACCAGTGAGCAGCCTTCGGTATGGAAGGTATTGAACAGCTTGGCATTGTGAAAGAAGAATGATGAAACAATTTGCGTACTGCAAGATGCCTACAACTCCCTTCAGTCTCCCATTTTGTCACGCGCCAACAGCCTATACCAATGGTAGCAACGTTTAGGCCAATAAGCGTACAAGACCCTTAAATGTGCGGTGCGACAATAGTTGGAAATTTCTGCAACCCAGGTTGCAAGAGAAAGAGTGTTCACAACATGCTCAAAGACTCTGTGAAGCCGACGTGAGCCTATTGCAGCAGAACAAGTGGAAAAGCTTGCCTTTTTATGAGAACTGTAGGTACCTCAAGCTGACATCACAGTCCTTCTAATTTTTGACCTCAGAAAATACGGAACCTAGTGTACTGTCTCATCTCACTCACATGTGGCTAGTGGGACTGAACTAGACACGGTGCAAGATTATTCAGATTACAATATCTGGCAAAATATGATTTTATGTTCAAGATCCGCGTGAAACCTGATATTAAATTTAGCGTTGTATCATTATAGTAGCTGTTGTTTCTATTTAAATATATATATCGCGAAACTCTAGTTATTATAGTCCATTGTTGTGTTTTTACAATGATTTTAAAGAGCATTTTGGAAAAATTAACTCAGTTTTTAATCTGTGCTCTTCTTTAGTAACGGTATACTTATTATTCGAAAACTATTTAAAAACGATTTGATTTCTATTTGTATTCGATTTGGTGCTACAATTATTTAAGTTGTATTCGGTTCGCTTTCAGAATCACCCCTACTAGATGCATGCCCCCACAAGATTCACGAAGTGGACAATCTTCCGGTAATCAGAACTGTAAAACAGCGATCTTTAAGAAGGATGGAAAGTTACCCTCAAGCCAAACTCTATTAATGAGGTACAAAAGTAGCTTTGTTGTAGATAGATGTAGATACTCGAGCATTTTATAATAAATACCATCTGGTCCAGGTGGAGTTTTTTTTTAACAATAAAATGTCATTTTAAGTTTATATAATGTAAATCGAACATTATCAGGTTCGTGTACGCCACCTGTTGTGATAACGCTTTCTTTAGATTCTATCTTTTGTCGCTGCAACGTTTGAGTGTAACATCGGCGACTGGAGACATACTCATAGTGCTCACTGGGGTTGTTGGTCTGTTCCTCAAGACTTGTAGGACGCACTCCGTTTCGACTCAAGAGTGGTACAGTACATTTCCGGTAAGAGCCGCAAGCATTTATGCACGTGCCCCATACATACTTTGCTAGCACAGTGCTGCTAATCAAAAACGCGTACACTCGAGAACCTTCCTTCACTTGCGTTCATATACCCATCACCTGTTCCCTCTCCCTTTTAGATTCCATAAGATTGTTTGTTGTAGGGCAACGCCTAAAAATAACCCATACAGGATATTGTGCGTTTATAGAAAGACGCCAGATTTGTGCCTGAAATGTTCTGGTCTCCTTGTTACTTGCGAAGGCATCATATGGATCGAAAGAATGGCAGCCAATAAAATGTGTTAAGTTATATTATAAGTGCCTCTATCGTAGTTAAGATAGTCAAGTGATGAGCATTCCAAAAGAGATGATTCTTTGAAAGTTACTTAGTTAGCGTTTTTGAACTTGTAAAGAGGTGAGTGCGTTGGCGCTGAAGCATATAGTGTTAAATTATAAAATAGTAGGAAAATGATCACTTCGCTGAGAATTCGGTATTACGTTACATAAAAGCAATGAGAATAATGGTGGATTTCAAACAGATAGGTAAATGGAAGTAAAAGCGTGAGTTGCTGCGCTAAAATACGTGAATTCATTTGTGTTTAGCACGCAGAATCCTGTAGAAAGCAAAAAGCGTTCTGTAGAGGCCCTAAAATATCGTCTGTAACTTTTCCACGTGAGATATCTCATCTGCATATAACTGACAAGTTGAAGGAATATATAAAAACAAACTATAATTATACGATCTAATAAAATTATCTAATAAGCAACAATTAATGGGCCGGTGATCTATTAAAAGCTAGCTCACATCGTACTAGTTATGGAGGAGGCCTTTGCAGTTCAACTGAAGAATGAAGAAGAAGAAAATAAATGGTGTTATGGAGAATTTGGCAACTGAAGGATGAAAGACATTTATATTCATTAAAGGAAGTGGGTCGAAGTTTGTGTTATACAAATAAAATCTGTAAAATGTAGTTTATAGAAGTTTTGGTGCCAACCTCCGCATGATTTTTTTACAGTGTCCTTACGCTGTTTTGGAGCCTCATAGGAGACTGAAAAGAAAGGTCCTGGTCTAGAGACAGGAAGGACATCATCAGATAGTGCACTGAAAAGAAGTGTGTAGCCTTACAGCCGCTTGTCTTATATAATACACCTCAAAAGTGTAGTTTCACGTTCAGCGCACTGACGTCACACTGACGGCCGAATCTTGTACCAAGGGCTTGATAAAGATTCAATATAACTTATTAAGCACCGAAGGTATGTATCAAAAACTACAGGAAAAAAACAGGTTTGCAGGAGGTAAAAAAATAGATTAATTTTATTCAAAAACATATACCGTAGCTTTTTGATGAAACTATATCTAGCCCAAGCTGCTGTGTTAACAAGCTTTATTTTAAGAAGTTATACAGCTCGGCTATCAAGCCACTCATGAAAGTTAGTGCCGTCGATTCTACGTCAGTGCGCCGTACGTCGAACTGAAGTTTTATATTGTATTGTATGGGACGGGGGGTGTAAGAATATACCTTTTTTATCTGACAATGGGGCAAGTCCCAATTAATATTCTCATCCAATCAGAGCTAGGGTCCTTTCCACGGTACAAGTCGATCAACCGCCAAGGACTCAAAGAGAGGTGCCAAAGGCACGGAAGGCATTCCCCGACTCCGCCCAGAAGGGCCACCTTTATGGCATGTTTGGCTCCTTGGAGGGTGCAGCACCCTTCTTAAAGGGCACAACAACCTCATTGGAGCATGAAGCTGGTGGGTTGCCGACCGTTCTCCGAGTTTCAGAAGAGAACTCTTGTGGAGAGGACGGGTCTTCCGGAGAAGTCTCCGTGAAAACGGATGCCATAGATAGTGGGGGTTTCTTTTGAACTGCCTGGGCATATGAACGAATTGCCTTGAAAGCAAGCTGTTCTCCCGCTTCTTGGGAGTTTATATTTTGTTTAAACTTAAACGCGAATACTTTTTATTTATTTCTATTTGGGAGTTGGGCGTTACTATGCAGGGGTGATTAGCCGCAATTTATTCCAGTTAGTGCATTTATGGTTATTTTTACAGATTGCGGTGGAGGGTCAGTGGGACTATATTCTCCGCAGGTTTTTTGACCGCTGCAGTTTCGGGAACAGTGCCCAAAACGCTGGCAATGGAAGCGCCTATGAGAATTTAGAACGAAGGGACGAACTCTGCAATATTTCTACCATGCATTCATGGTGAAAGGTAGGGAGAGGATTTCATTAGTCAGGGCAAGGTGTTGGGTCGATATCTCTCGTCCGTCTTGTCATAGGGTGATTCGCGGCTCGGCTACAAGAGCGCTCCTGCGAAAACCGTCATGGATTTCCTCTTCAGCGCACCGAAGGGGGTCATCCCAAAAAATGATGCCCCGGGAAGTGTTCAGAGTGCGTTGCGGGGTTACAGAGAAGTTGTCTCGCCTAAGCGTGTCAAATTAGGTAAGGCTGTGTTTTGAGCTTTAATTGCTCCACAACGAGGAGGTCCCGGAGCGCTATGATCTTGGAGACAAGGAAAGATGAGCTGTTCGACAAAGGTAGATTATCGTCTGTAAGATGAATTACAAGAAAACAATGAAAGGTTTCGGGTTTTTTTGGCTTTGGCAAAAAGTAAGGGCGGCGTGAGGCCTTCAGAAGGATACGTCTGCTCGAGGTTTAAAAGATAGGGACGCTGTAAAAAGGCAAGTAGAATTCGGCACCTGCGGTGCACCGCGCACAACGGTGCCCAAGGGGGTGACAGCTAAATTATCATAACAGACGGGGCTTTGCATGGTACGTATTGCTGTCAGTGCTGCCAGGGTACTATACCCGAGTGTGGTTTAAGAACAGTGTTTTAATCACTATCCAAGGTTAATCCTTGCCACCAAAGAGGACGGAAGAGGAAGGTAAAGAGAAAAGGAGGAGAGTGAAAGAAAAGAGGGGACAGTAGTAAAATAGGCGAGTAACTGAACCATCCTTGCCGGGCCTTACCAGGACTCCCTCCCGTGTATAAAGATCCGGGGGCCGAAGTGGTGCATTGCCTCGCCGGGGCGCTTTGGAAGTCGCAACAATCTCCGCGCTTGGCTCAACCAACAGGATGCCCTTTTCCTTAGACGCGGGAAAGCCACTCTTAACCAGGGGAGGGCGAGCGTACCCAAATGACAAAAGGTCCCTGGTCAAGCCACTCACAAAACACCTACTAAAGCAGATGTCATTGCGGGAAACGTCCACGGGTCTAATAGTCTCCAGAGCAAAAATGTACATGTTCCGACAGGAACCTATTTTAAAGATCACAGAAATGAAACTTCTCCAGTCATAAACATTTTCTCTTGGATTACAGGACATAACATGCCTAGGTACAGAAAAGATTCCATTGCATCTTCTCAACTGATAATTGTTTGCTTCACTGAAAGGGGCACCTGTTAAAAAAAGTCTGCAGAACTTAGTCTCGAGAGCGGAAATTTGGATGTTCGGACGCGAGAAACCATTTGAATGAAATCAGAGAAAACATAATTTCGCAAGACATGAAAAATACTCTCTCGGATCACAAGATAATAGATAGACAGCTACAAGATTGGAAGTATCTCCATTTTTTCGATTGACAATTATGGCTTCCTGTGAAAGGCGCATCTGAAATGCCGCGGGTGTTGTTCTCTGGAATCCGGACATTAAAATGTCTGAGTTCTAGAGATAGCTACACCAAGCAGCTCTGCTGCTTGGTGTAGCTATCTTCAACTGTGTTCTCGTCGTTCGTGGCCGATGCCTCCTGCGCTATCACCTCCTCGTCTTGTCCAGTTTCGCGGCCGTGACGCTCCACCGATACTGGGGCCGCAGTGAACGCCTGGTCTTGTTGACTTTCCGGCATCCTGCTGGTCTCGACGCTCGCCACTGGATGTTCCGGGGGGATGCACAGGAGTCAACGATGTCGCCACCTGCTCCGCTTCTCCTTCGTCAATGACGTGGTTTGTGGAATCGCCTTTGGGGATGTGACTGGCGGAGGCTGGGGCGTATTGCCACTCACAGTGTCCCGGGTCTTGTACCCGATTGCACGACAGTTCCACACCTCGGCGCCTTGCAGTGACACCATATATGCCCTGTGCACTTGCATTGCAGGCATACCGGCGACCGCCAGGGTACGAAGACAAGCACGGTGCCGACTTGAAACGGCGCTGAGTACGCAAAGATTCTGCCGGAATGTTGTCCCAAAGAACCAACGGAACAAGGACGGCCGTTGAATCGACGTCTGTCAAGTTTCCATTCCGCCATTTTTCACGAGAGCCTCCGCTAAACCGTTCCAACTTTGCTAAACCATTCCAACGCCTGGCGTATGTCGTCGAAGGGCACGCCGAAAGTCACCCAATGGATCCTTTGCTTAAACTCTCGCTTATTGGGTTCGATTGGAAGACAGAGACGGTATTTCACCTGTAGGTTTTCTGCATTCAGAAGCGTCTGCTTCACAGCAGCAGTGTAGCCTTTAGCAGCCAAACGTACCCCATTTGGGACGCGCCTAAGTCTGGAACGTCATCCCGGCTACCCGCCTGCCCTCGAGGCCCGATGAAATCTTCGACAAAGTACAGTCCCGCCAAGGTGTCGTCGTTCGGCACAAGGCTGAGCGTCGCCGCTTTGTCTTGCGCAGGAGTGACGTGATTTTGTATTCTTTATTTTGATGGGAGAGTTGGCAGGAGGACAGATGTGATGAGGTAAGGCTCGTAAAATGATTGAAAAATAAAACTTGCCTCAATCAGTACCACCTCGACGGGCACAACCGATTTAAAGTCAATTCGATATAATTGAATTAAATCCTTCAATCAAGTGGAAGTTTCACCAAAAGGCCAATTATAAACAATACTTAGAAAAAACTGGGCCACACCAAGAGACAGCCTAGGAGAGACCGACAGGGAGAAAGGACCGCGCAGAGGCCGACATTAGCCGAACCCCACAAAGGGGCACATAAGGGCAACACCAGTGGGTCGACGACGGCCGAGGGCATCCCTGCGCCCGCAACCGCCGCCGTAGTGATATTTGCTTTGCCGCTCCTCCCAAGGGCAGACACCTGTCAGGGGGACCACCTCTCAGTAGAGGGATAGTCGCCAGAGCCTCCATTGCAGCTTGCAAGCTGGCAGGGCGCACCTCGAGCAAGTGGAGGTTCACTTCCCACGCGGCGAGAACTGTGGGGGCTGGCGCCTCTGGCAGGATGACAGCGTTATCACTAGGTAGAGTCGCAGTTAAACTGAAGTGAAACGCTAGAAGGAGCTTGTTTTTCGCCGTGTGCAAGCCTGGCGGAAGCCCATGGTATCAGTTGGTCAAGTAGCGGAGGACCCATTTCAGAGCGCGCCGGACGGGGGTTGGCATGTCAGGCTCCGAGTTCGTGTGGGCTGCGCATCAGATAACATTCAACGACTTGTATCGAAAATAAGCAATATTACAAAGAGTTTTATTTTTATATTTATTTATTTTTGTGTCGGGGATTGAATTTCGTAATGGATGCAAAATAAATGTAGAAGACAAAACAAAAACAAGCGTGGCATAATATTTCCTTTAAGCATTCGATCTGAGAATCTACCGCGCTCTACCCGCGCTTAGAGATGGGCCCACAGCCACGTAACAATTGCGTACGAATGGCTGCCGCCAGGCTTGCGACCCCCGCGTGAAAAAGACGCTTGGTGGACCGTTCGAGTTAAGTTTAATTAAGACTGTATATATCCATGAACGGCTTTACAGCGGCTCCGCGCCGCCATTATCGCACTCGCTAAAGAGCGAACCATTGCGCGACCGTCCGCTATTTGCGTCTCCAATTCACTATTAGTTGCACCACCAGTTTTACAAAATGGCGGTGATAGTGAGGGTTGGATTAGCTGAGCCTGTCTAGTTTGCTGACTTCAATGAAGGACATAATTTATTCCGGCCTACAAAATTATGCCAAGGATATATGAACGGTACGCAGGTAACCACTTTATTCTGAAAACAAAAAACTGTGTTTGACGTTATATTTACAACAGGAGGCATGCAAGTTTTGAACGAACCTGAAACAAACCTCTATATTGAATTTGATTTCTCGGTATAGGTGTTAATTTCAAATACTTTTATAACTGAAGATGTGTCTCAGATCATAATTATTGAGCTAAAGAAGTTGTTCGGGTAAACTTTATTTTGTGACATATGGTCTATTGAGTTCCAAAGATGCCCGCTGTTACCCGGACTACAATACACTGAAATCTAACCCTGACACTAGTTTGGTGATTTGCGAGCGATGTCCACCGATTTGGGAGCGATGTCCGCGCCAGATGTCCACCGAACTTTAACGCAGGAAGTTTAACTCTAGCCCTTGTTAGTCAAGTTGAGCCCAAGAATGTCAGATCGACAGCAGAAATATCCGTCTAGGATGACAATTTTCGGTAGTTCTTTGGCGATTAGAGCCCGAATATGCTAAATGGGATGATGATGGTTAGGGTTTTAGTTGCGCATTGACACCGGAGGTCATATTGCGCCAAATCAATGTTGTTTAGCTTGCACTAAACAAAACGGTTCAAGATAACTGTATAAAAAATTACAACTGGTGTAGGTAGCCAGTTTTCTTTAGGTAGTCGAGAACACGGTGAAAAGGCACTAAAGGGCCGTCTCTAAGCAAAAACATTGAATGAAAGGGAAGATAACCTCTAAAACGTTCAGGGAAGCTAGACCGGCGCAATTGATGTTGAAATGGGCAATGCCATAAAATGTGTAACACTGTAAGTCCTTTCGCACAATGGGCACAACGCTTCACATTTTCGTCACGAAGAAGGTGCAAGTGCATCAAGCGTGTGCAAGTGCGTCAAGCGTGTGTGGCCAATTCTTAGGTGGCAGAGCAGAACCTCTACGCGCCGTTCTTTGTGAAACAAGCTCTCCCACAGGGCCAAGATGGGCTTGATGACATGGAGCTTATTGTCATACTCTCTGTCCCACTCCAGCTGCCATGACATCGAAAGTGATTTCTTCAAAAACGGTTTCATATCTTGATGAGGTAATCCACAAGTTGCTACTAAATCCTTGGCAGATGCAGCCAATTTATCGGCTTTCTCATTCCCTGGAATCCCGACATGACTCGGTACCCAACAAAATTTTATGTCATGTCCGAGCTGGAGGGCTCCATATAGTTTACCTCGTACATGTAGAGTAAGAAGATTTTTTGTAGGGAGCAGTGAGGACACAGCCAGTAATGCGCTTTGAGAATCAAAAAAGAGAATAGTTTTTCTTATATTGTTTTAAGTATGTGATCAACATATAGTAAAATGCCATAAAGCTCTGCGGTAAAGATGCTTGCCACACAAATAGGTTGAAGAGATTTCATGAAGGAACCAGAATATACTGCGCAACCAACAAAAGACGAGGATTTCGACCCATCGGTATAGAATTCAGTGTAACCTCTATATGTCTCCTGCAATGAAAGGAACTCCTGCTGGAGAACTTGTGGGTAACCCGCTTACCGTATTTTGTAAGTGTCGAGTCACAAACGATTGGGATGTCGTCCCAAGGAGCAACTCTGTCCCTGTAATTTAGCACGGCAACATTATAAAGTGGGACATGAAGGGAAGCACTGAAATTTTGAATGCGAAAGTTGAGTGGCCGTACAATGCTCGACTTGTTTTCAAAAAGTCGAGAGAAACGACAGGTGTTGAAAGGCACTGTAAACTGGGTGCTGTGGATTAGAATAGATCTGATAAGCATAACAAAGACTTGAGAACATTTAAAGAACTTAAGCATTTGCGTTTCAACTCCTTCAAATGTGGCACAAAAGTAAGCTTCCTGTCAAAGATTACAGCGATAAATATGTGTTCCTGTTGAACAGATATGTCTATGTTATTGAGATGCAAAGTGGGGTCCAAAGACAATCCCCGCCGGAATGATAAGGGAACACGAAAAGTTTTTTTCAAGAGAAAACTTGAAACCGTTTTTATCCTCCTATTTGCTCATGCTGTTGATAGTGAGTTGAAGTTGTTGTTCACAACTACAGAGGTCACATGAAGAAAAGGACATCTGCACGTCGTCTACATAAAGAGAATAAGATACCGATGGCGGTGTAAGCTTTGCAAGACTGTTGATTTTAACAGCAAGAAGGGTAACGCTTAGAACTCCTCCTTGAGGGACCCCATTTTCTTGGCAAAAGAGATGTGACAGTGTGCCACCTAAGCGAACCTAAAAGGTTTGTTCAGTTAGGAAGTTTTGTGTGCACTGAAGCAATCGACCAGGCACACCGTAGTTGTACAGACATCGAAGGATTTCATACCTCCATGCGGTATCATATGCTTTATGCATACCAAAAAAAAAAACGAACCACAATGTTGTCGGTGCACAAATGCCTCACGAATAAGGGTTTCTAAACGAACCAAGTGATCTGTGGTTGATCGTCCCTCTTGATATCCACACTGGTTAAAATAAAAAAAGTTCTCAGCCTCCAAAAAATAAAGACGCCGATTAATGAGCCTTTCATGTGTCTTCCCCAGGCAACTAGTGAGTGCGATGGGGCGGTAGCTTGAGGCGATGTAGGCATCTTTTCCATCTTTCAAGAGAGGTATAACATGAGCACATTTCCACCACTGAGGGAACGCAGCTTGTTTCCATAGGTGATTAAAAAAACGTCAGCAAATGGCAAAGTGATTCAAGGGACAGGTGTCTAAGCATTTCATAATGAATTTTATCTGGGCCAGGTGCAGCCTGCTTTTTTGTAGCAAATGCTACTTTGGGTTCACCCATAGTGAATGGTTTGTTGTATGAAACTGTGGCAGATCCTAACATAGAGATTGGCTGCTTTTCAGCAATAGACTGGAATTTCTTAAACTTTGCGCTGAAATTTGAGCAACTACTGATCAGCTGAAAATGTTCGCCAAGGATGTTTGCTTGATCTTTGAGTGATACAGAGGAGGAGGAAAAGAGGGGAGTTCGAAAGGATTGGTAATCTCCCCGGGCCTTCCGAAGGCTGTTCCACACTTCTTTCAACGGTACAAAGCTATTTAGGGCTGAAATATATTTAACCCACGATGTCGTTTTGGCTTGTTTTCTCGTCCAACGAGCCTTGGCTCTGCTTTTTTATATTCCATCAGGTTAAGAGGCGTCGGATATCGGCGGAAGATTCCCCAAGCCCTATTTTGTTTCTTTCAAGTGGCTGTACACTCATCGTTCAACCAGAGTTTGCATCTCCTGGGGAGCTTACAAGAGGTTTGTGGGATAGACGATGCAGCAGCATTAATTAACATTCAGTGACATAAGTTGTCGCCTCCTCTGCAGACATACTATAGTAGGTTACAAGTCAAGAAGGCGGCGGCAAATGCCCCTCAAATGAAATCATATGACCCTCCGCCGCCTCCCCATCCAATAGCGCCCCATCGTTTCCGTGACGCCGTAACCAACGCGGGGGAGGGTTATGCCTTGCTTTGAATATTTGCTTTATCTTTCGACCTTGACTTAGCGTTGTGGAAGCCACGAGAGGGAGGTTAGATGTCGTTTTTGTTTCCGATGGAAACAAAAACGACTTTGGGGATTAGCTTCCCTCTCCGATGAATACAAAGGCCACTTTCAGGGGCTCGGTTTCCTCTCCGATGAATACGAAGGTCGCTTTCTTAAAAAAAGGGGGGGGGGCGAAGACAACTTGGCATCACTCTGTAGCCATTATCAATTCATTGAAGCGGAACTAGGTGTGTTTCAGGGAACTATTCTTTCGACTGCGGATGGATTTCAAACGGTCGCATCATGATTATGGGATAAGCTTCTCCTACCTTCTTGACTTGTAACTGACTATAGTAAATAAACAGGGGTCAAACACAGCTTCTGAACCAAACAGAGCACAGTCGGCCTTCTCATACTTTCACCTTGGAAGGCCGGTCGAAAGGGAAGAAAGAGGTATAACTGTTTCTAAAATTATGGGGAAGTGATCGCTTCCAAAAGAAATATTTAAAACCTTCCACGAAAAATATGGAAGTAAAGATGGTGATGATATGGAAAGATCTATTGATGTGAATGTGCTATGAGCAGAGCTAAAAAAGATTGGTTCTCTCTTATTCAAAAGACAGAGTCCAGATAGCGATAGGAGCCGTTCAATAACTCCAAAGCGGGAACCTTGACGAGAGCTTCCCCACAAAGGATGGTGGGCATTAAAATCACCTATGATTAAAAAAGGTTTGGGCAGCTGATCTACGAGGCCTTGGAGTTAATGGAGATGCAATGGACTGTTAGGTGGAAGGTAGAGCGATACAGTGGAGATGAGCCGATCAAAGAGGACACGAACTGCCACTGCCTCAAGTGGTGTTTGAAGAGGTACTTGAGCACACACCACCCCACTCTGCACTACTACTGCAACGCCACCGGAAGGAGTGGGGGAAAGGCGATCCTTTCTAAAAATTTGGTGACGACGTAAGATCTGCGTATGATTGTCATTGAGCTGCGTATGATTGTCATTGAGATGAGTTTCCTGTAAACAGAGTGCCGAGGGACGGAGCTCATCGAGAAACATGTTCACGTCATCAATATTACGAGGAAGGCCGGGACAGTTCCATTGCATGACACCTATATGTTTACTCATTGCAATAAAAAGGAAGAAATAAAAAAGATAAACTAAAAAACAGAACGAAACAAGATGACATCACTATGGTTTAAAATCAAATTTTACATGTGGAGCGTTTTTCTTTATAGACGTATCTGCCTGAATCCCAGTGGAGTCACTGGGGCAGAGAAAGAAAAGACCGATCCTGAGGAGGGAGCCTCCTCATCGGATCTGGGCCCACTCTCGTCCATGGTATCCTCATGCGTCGCCGACGGCCGCCCCTGGGGAGTCGACTGCCGTGACGGCTCACCAGGCCTATTGGGACCAGAGGTGCGGGGTGGCCGGCCCCGACCTGGGGGGCCTTCCCCTGCTCTGAAGTGGATGCTAGTGAGCCAGCATCAACCCTGGGCTTCGGACCCGGTGCCACTGGCACCGTCCCTGTGGGTTTAGGAGGGGACTTCAACGAGAGCCGCAGATCATCCGGAGACGTCTGGGTTCCCGTCGACGCCGTCACTGGTCGTGCCGGTCCCCTGCGCACGACCTCGGCATATCCACCCTTCGATAAGAAAGAAAATGTTTTCTTTGCTTCTACGCATGGTATGTTTTTCCTTTGGCTTTCAGTGTCAGTATTTCTTTTTCTTTTTCCAGTGAGGGCAGGAACGCGAGTATGAAGGGTGGTTACCTTCGCAGTGCGCACATTTTGGCTCATTGTCCCAGCTGCCTACAACATGTTCTTGCTTGAGCACTTAGCACATGTGTCGGCCCCCTGGCAGCTACGTGACCCATCGTCGAACCGCTGGCACTCAAAGCACCCTTGGGGCTTCGGCACGTAGGGTCGAACTCTGCACAGGAGGTAGCCTGCTTTTACAGTAGCAGGGAGAGTGGTGCTCTCAAAGGTTAGGGTGATGTGCTTCGTTTTTCGTTCGTTGCCATCACGAGGAATATTGATTCGTCGCGCAGCGACATCTCCTTGGCTGGAGAGGCCCTCCACCAGCTCTGTGTCCGATGTGTCTAACAGGTCGTCCTCTGAAATAACCCCTCGGACAGTATTCAATTTGCGATGCGGAGTAACAGTGACTTCGTAGTCCGAAACAGAGTTGAGAGCGAAGAGCGCATCACTTTGCAGTTTCGTACCGATCTCCACAAGGAGTTCTCCGGATGCCATTTTCTTTGCATGAAAGTTCTTACCAACAATGCCTTCTAGTATCTTGGCTACAAGGATGGGGGACAGCTCGCCCAGTGGCTTTTCATTTTCAGAATGAAAAATTAAGAATCTTGGAAACTTTTCGGAAACAGAGGACATCTCAAATGGAAACGGTACTTCGGTGCGGACCCTTTTCGGGGCCCAATCAGAAGGTTTTTTAGTTTGCGAACCCATATAGATGGGAAGGAATTTCAGTACCCGGGTGCACCGCCCTCCACGGAGCCCAGCGAGGGGGTAGATAATGTGCGATAGCAAGAAAGGCTTGGCTGACACAATTACTGTACCAGTGCTGCGCCGGCACTATAACTGAGTGTGGAGGCAGAGACAGGACCTGTTTCTACTCAAGGTTAGCCCTTGCCGCCTAAGAAGGTGAAAAAGGAAGGAAGAGAGTGTAGAAGAAAAGAGAAAGATATGGGAGGAAAAGTGAAAGAAGAAGAAGAGGGTAGAAGAGGCGACTGACTGAATCATCCTGGTCGGGCCAAGCCAGGACACCCGTCTACGAGAAGCAGAAACCGAAGCGGTGTATTGCCTCGCCCGGGGGCCCCGAAGGGTCCAAACATATCCCGGGCTCAGCTCAACCACCAGGGTTCCCTTTTCCCGGGACACGGGTACGCCACGCACAGCCAGACTTGGGTGGGCGAACCCACATGGCTCGGGGTTCGTAGTGACGCCACTCACCAAGCACCTACTACGAAGTAGGTGCCCCTGCGTGCGGGTATAGTGGAGCACATGGCTGGGGTCCGTGGTGACGCTACTCACCAAGCACCTAGCACCTATGGTGCAGGCGCCCCCTGCGGGGATGCTAAATGGGAGCAGACCTCTCAGGCAGTAAGGCTCACTGAGGCACTTGCTTGGCGACTTTGGCCAACAGCTACCAGACAAGAGCCGAGTTCTTTATTCTTTATTCAATGATTACCCCGCAGTGCCCGAGGGCGTTACAGCAGGGGGGGGGGTTACAGGGATGAAAAGAACACGTCTTCATTGAAACAGCACACTTGCTCTTCAGACAGCCTGTTCCACTTTGCAATTGTTCGTACAAAAAGGAGTTTACAAACATGCATGTCCTAGCGCGGTACTCTCTAATTTTAAGACTATGATCATTACGACTAGAAACATGATAGGGTTCTTTTAAGTAAGTCTCGCTATTTATTCCTGTTTTATTTTTAACTATTGAGTATAAAACTTTTAGTCGCAGTTTTTCCCGACGTACGGAAAGTGGTTCCCAGTTTAACATTTTGTTCATTTCTGTACAACTTTCTTTCCTCCCGTATCGTCCAAGAACAAACCTAGCCGCCCTGTTTTGTATTTTCTCCAGCTTATCAATCAACGTTTTTTGGGCTGGGTCCCAGACAGCAAATGCATACTCTAAAATGGGTCTAACACATGTGAAGTAAGCAGTTGTCTTTAAGTTAGGTTGTGAGCATTTTAAGTCACGTTGGATAAAATTCATTGCCCTGCCAGCTTTTAACACAACTTCTTCTATGTGGGCATTCCATGAACAGTCAGATGACAATATGACACCTAAGTATTTGTACGTAAGTTCCTTGGTTATATGGTTATTATTTATAAAATACTGAGATTCAATTTGTTTCCTTTTCTTTGTAAAAGGAATGTTAACACACTTTTTGTGATTTCAATTCATTTTCCACGTAGAGCACCAACTGTGAATACGATCAAGGTCTTCTTGCAACTGGGCGACATCATCTGAACACTTAATCTTTCTATACACTACACAATCATCGGCAAACAGTCGAATACAAGAGGAAATTCCAACAGTAATATCATTAATATAAATTAAAAACAAAAGTGGACCAAGGACAGAGCCCTGTGCAACTCCTGATGTTACATCAACATAATCGGATTTCTTGCCATTCAGTACAACACACTGACGACGCTGGAACAAGTAATTTTCTATTCATCTAAGCACAGCCGAGTCTAGATTTAACATTCTTAGTTTGTTGAGAAGAAATGAGTGTGAGGCCATGTCAAACGCTTTTCGAAAATCCAAAAATATACAATCTATTTGCCCTCCCTCGTCGACATCAGACGCAAGGTCATGATAAAATTCAACACGTTGCGTAGTACAAGAAAACCCCTTACGAAAACCATGTTGTTCTTTAATCAGTAAGTTGTTTCTTATCATATGACCGATTACCTCTGAATATAAAATATCTTCGATGACTTTGCTTGAGACGGAAGTTAATGAAATGGGCCTATAATTTACGACATCTTTCCCCCCCCTTATGGATCAGGAAATGAAGACTAGCTTAGGCACTCGCTTGGCGATTTGTGACCGAAAGTGCCAGATGAGAGACGAACTGAACATTATTAAGCTTAACTTTGGCACTTGTTAGGCAATTGCTTCGAAATGAGACCAAATGATAGCCAAAGGAGGAATCGAAGCCCAACTCTTGCACCTCTTTGGCGCACTGGGGCCAATATAACCAGACCCTTTTCAAAGAAGGCTTGATTTGGCTGTACTTTGGCTCCCTAGGGTTTCTCAAGGCCCAAATATCTCCCAGAGAAATGCCACATGTTTACCCCAATGTACCGTGCTATCTGCGCATTTGAAGATTCATAAAACGTGAGTGAAGATTCATAAAACGTGAGTGAGACCGGTATGTTGTAAATTAGGATATATTGGACACATGTACCTAAACAGCTACTGTTCTCTGTGACACGAGTCATCTTTTTTAATATATAAAACTAAGTAGGGAATCCCGATGTGACGATGAAAATATTAGTGTGTCATTACTGTCTTACATTGTATACACTAACTTATTTCCTAGTAACATAAACATGCCACTTATTAGCACTAAGACATAGACTATTCGGTGCCCGCTCTTTATATCTATACGTTGCATTTATTATAAAACCAAATATAAATTGAGTTCTACAAAAAAGATGGAAGACGGAGGACTTGTTGATCACACATTTCGGAAGTAAACTGGTTGTTTAGTGGGGACCATTATTGAGATAAGTATCAGCGGAAACAGATGTTTATTTTATTAGGTGATAGAGGTTGTGGTGAAACTAGGTCCGTATGTCGCATCGAGTAATAGGTGCATCGACTTTGGCAATACAGAAATGAGGTCCACAGCGGAAGAGATTTTTCAAATCACCTCTTATGTTTTCATCGAGCCCAGCTCACGACAACCAACCTAGAAGTAGTTCCTCAGATGCTTCACTTGTTGGAGAGAAGACAAAAGCTGCTGAGTTAGGGACGTCATTGTCGCTCATTTCTAACTTTTACTAGGTTTAAGGAAGCTGAAACAGCTAAAATAATTTTAGCTGGCTCTCCCAACGCCTTCGGAAAGTGACGACACCGTGGGATGGCCCACAGATACGGACCGCCGGGGGACATCTCATCACGCCAGTCGGAAGATGCACTGCTCGCGTCGAGATTCACGGCGAGACGTGTCCGGTAAAGTTCGTCGTTCTACGGGACTGTACGAGGGACGTTATACTCGGAATGGACTTCTTGTGCGAGTACAGCGCCGTCATCGACCTGGAAGCCAACGAGTTGAGGCTGCGGAAACCTGCTGTAATGCCCGAGGATCACACAACTTTGGCAGCCACGTCAGCTACAGTGCGTGTACTCTCCAACCACGTGAACTTGCCACCACGCTGGAGTATACTTGTGCCTGTCGCGACCGAAAAAGGCATCTGCGGAGAAGCTTTGCTGGAGGGTAGCGTCCAACTGCTCCTAGGAAGAGGGATCGGCGTCGCAAGAGGCATCGCGGAGCTCCAAGACGGACGCACTGTTGCGCTCGTAACGAACTTCCGACAGGAGGCTCAGCACCTTACGAAAGGCACCGCCGTGGGTCACGCCGAGGAACTCCCGACTCAGCCGCTATCGCCGGAGTATCAGAAGACCTCTCTTCATGGCCACACGAGACAACGCCGCCTTCGCAGTTCGACATCGATCCAACCCTGCCTACCCCACAACTGCGACAACTCAGTGACCTTCTAGCCAAGTTCATTGCGTGCTTCTCCACGTCGTCAAAGGTACGCCAAACGACGGTCGCGAAACATCGAATTGTTACTGATGACGACGCACTTCCCGTTCATCGATCGCCCTACCGTGTTTCGGTGAAAGAGAGAGAAGTCATCCAGCAGCAAGTTGAAGAAATGCTTGACGACGACATTATCCAGCCCTCAAACAGTCCGTGGGCTTCACCGGTAGTCCTGGTGAAAAAGAAGGACGGGACTCTTCGGTTCTGCGTGGACTATCGTCGACTGAACGCCGTAACAAGAAAGGACGTCTACCCGTTGCCCCGCATCGACGACACTCTGGACCGGCTGCGCCACGCCCGATACTTTTCGTCGATGGACCTGAAGTGTGGGTACTGGCAGATCGAGGTCGACGAACGGGATCGTGAGAAGACTGCCTTCGTCACGCCGGACAGACTGTACGAATTTAAACTGATGCCGTTTGGACTGTGCACAGCACCGGCAACCTTCCAGCGGGTAATGGATACCGTCCTCTCAGGCTTGAAATGGCAAAGCTGTCTCGTCTACCTCGATGACGTCGTGGTATTCGCAAGCGACTTCGACGAGCACCTGAGACGTCTGCGAGCCGTGCTACAGGCTATCCAGAATGCTGGACTGACACTCAAGCCGTCAAAATGTCAGTTCGCTTACGGCGAGCTTAAATTCTTGGGCCATGTCGTGAGTGCTGAGGGTGTAAGCCCTGACCCGGCAAAGACATCCGCTGTCGCCGCATTCCCGAAGCCATCAGACAAGAAAGCCGTAAGATTTCTTGGACTGTGCGCTTACTACAGGCGTTTCGTTCGCGATTTCGCCAAGATTTCTGCACCGCTCACGCACCTCACGAAGGACGATGTGAACTTCCAGTGGGGGAGGAGCAAGAACAAGCGTTCAACGAACTGAAGGAAAGACTCCAGTCGCCCCCTATCCTCGGACACTTCGATTCATCAGCGGAAACTGAAGTTCACACAGACGCCAGCAACGCCGGGCTAGGTGCGGTGCTCGTCTAAAGACAAGACGGAGCAGAGAGGGTGATCGCTTATGCAGGCCGTGCACTGTCCAAGGCAGAGAAAAATTACTCGACAACCGACAAGGAATGTCTCGCTGTCGTCTGGGCGTTAACCAAGTTCAGCCCATACCTGTACGGGATCCCGTTCCGCGTTGTCACGGACCACCACGCTCTCTGTTGGCTCGCCAACCTCAAGGAACCGTCAGGACGCCTCGCTCGCTGGAGCCTTAGACTGCAAAAATTCGACGTGACCATTGTGCACAAGTCTGGCCGCAAGCATAATGACGCCGACTGTTTGTCTAGGGCCCCAGTCGAATCTCCTTCCGACAGCACCGACGACGACGATGACGACCGTTTTCTCGGCGCCGTTACAGATACCGACATGGGAGTGCTTCAACGAGACGACCCGGAACTTCGTGCCGTGATCGACCACCTCGAAGGTCAAGGAAGTTCAGTTCCGCGAGTCTTGGCCCGAGACTTACCAAGCTTCGTTCTGCAGCGAGGCGTGCTCTTCAAGAAGAACTTCGGAACAAGTAACCCTGCCTGGCTGCTGGTTGTTCCGGCCAGCCTGCGCGAAGAAATCTTTCAAGCCTGCCACGACGACCCCACGGCTGGACACCTTGGCTACAGCAGGACGCTCGCCCGGATTCGTGACAAGTATTACTGGCCGAGACTCCCAAAAACCGTCCATCTGTACACACGGTCCTGCCATGAGTGCCAACGACGTAATAAGCCTCCGACGAAGCCAGCGGGACTTCTGCAGCCGATTCCTACCCCAACTACGCCCTTCCAGCAGGTCGGAATGGATTTACTTGGGCCGTTCCCAACATCGGCGCAAGGAAATCGGTGGATTATCGTCGCGACCGATTATCTTACACGATACGCCGAGACGAAAGCCCTGCCATCAGGAACAGCGGTAGAAGTCGCCAAGTTTTTCGTGAAGTCTATTCTCCTTCGACATGGCGCCCCCGAAGTCTTGATAACCGACCGAGGGTCATCGTTCTTGGCCCAGCTCACGTCGAGATCCTTCGGCTCAGCCACACCAGCCATCGTCGGACCACCGCGTACCATCCGCAGACCAACGGACTTACGGAGCGGCTCACCAAGACGATCGCCGACATGATCTCCATGTACGTCGACGTAGAGCACAAGACGTGGGACGAGGTATTACCTTACATCACGTTCGCCTACAACACTGCAGCTCAAGAAACCACTGGGTTTACGCCATTCGAGCTGATGCATGGAAGAAAAGTGACGACCATGCTGGACGCGATGCTGCCTCATGAGCCTGTGGATGACGGATGCGACGATGCCCATGCGGTCAGTCAGAGAGCAGAAGAAGCTCGCCAAGTAGCCCGCCTTCGAATCCACGATCAACAGCGAGTCGACGCACGCCGGTATAACCTTCGTCGCCGGGACGTCCACTTTCAACCAGGAGACAGAGTGTGGGTGTGGACGCCGATTCGTCGTCGCGGTCTCAGCGAGAAACTGCTGAAGCGCTACTGCGGGCCTTACAAGGTCATCCGACGCCTCGGAGATCTGAACTACGAAGTTCTTCCCGACGGAACACGACCATCAACTAGACGTCAGCCGCGACCCGAGGTGGTGCACGTCGTCCGGCTGAAGCCGTATTACGAACGATAGCACTTTCCACCGTCGTCGACGAGTGAACTGTGAACTGTGAATTGTGGCTCGCGAGTCTGCTGTCCTTTAGTTCTGGATTTGTTTTTTGTTGTTTTCGTGGGCGCAGCTAACCAAGTAGGCAGCGCGTCCGTGGCATAACGGTTATCGCACTTATCTTCCACGCAGAAGGCCAGGGTTCGATTCCTGGCCGCGGGGACGACTTTTTGTTGACATCTAATCTGATGTTCTAGTAAATTCGAGAACCGCCTTGCTAATTCGAGGTTAGAATGTTCTACGAACCGAACCTTCTACGCCGAATGTTCCGGAAGCCCACGCGTGTACAAAAGGGGCTCCGCCTGGCACGCCGAGTCAGTTTCGCCCCAGCGTTCGACTCTGCTGCTACGCCGCTTCGACGCCCGCGACGCTTTGTTATTATTTTCTGTTCCCTTTTTGTTAAGGCACAAGTTCGCCACATTAA
The DNA here is from genome assembly GCA_037355805.1 of Ixodes ricinus. Lineage (NCBI taxonomy): Eukaryota > Metazoa > Arthropoda > Arachnida > Ixodida > Ixodidae > Ixodes > Ixodes ricinus. The sequence continues at coordinate 5,937 of JAZHYW010030435.1, read as the reverse complement.
ACGTTTATTTCTTCCTGTTTAGTTATTGTTATTGTTGTCACCACCCGTGACAATATCTATCTATCTATCTATCTATCTATCTATCTATCTATCTATCTATCTATCTATCTATCTATCTATCTATCTATCTATCTATCTATCTATCTATCTATCTATCTATCTATCTATCTATCTATCTATCTATCTATCTATCTATCTATCTATCTATCTATCTATCTATCTATCTATCTATCTATCTATCTATCTATCTATCTATCTATCTATCTATCTATCTATCTATCTATCTATCTATCTATCTATCTATCTATCTATCTATCTATCTATCTATCTATCTATCTATCTATCTATCTATCTATCTATCTATCTATCTATCTATCTATCTATCTATCTATCTATCTATCTATCTATCTATCTATCTATCTATCTATCTATCTATCTATCTATCTATCTATCTATCTATCTATCTATCTATCTATCTATCTATCTATCTATCTATCTATCTATCTATCTATCTATCTATCTATCTATCTATCTATCTATCTATCTATCTATCTATCTATCTATCTATCTATCTATCTATCTATCTATCTATCTATCTATCTATCTATCTATCTATCTATCTATCTATCTATCTATCTATCTATCTATCTATCTATCTATCGTATGTATGTATGTATCTATCTATGTATCTATCGTATGTATGCTATGTATGTATGTATGTATGTATGTATGTATGTATGTATGTATGTATGTATGTATGTATGTATGTATGTATGTATGTATGTATGTATGTATGTATGTATGTATGTATGTATGTATGTATGTATGTATGTATGTATGTATGTATGTATGTATGTATGTATGTATGTATGTATGTATGTATGTATGTATGTATGTATCGTATGTATGTATGTATGTATGTATGTATGTATGTATGTATATACAAAGGGTGGTTCAAGTAACCAGGCTCGATCTGAAATAGACCGTAAAAATCGACGCCTGCACGTAGCCTAAACGTTTCGTCAAAGGTGTATTTCACAGGTCGTTTTTTATAAGATTAAAAGGCGTAGCTTTCTTTTAGTAAAAAAATAGGGCCAAGAAGCTTGACTTAGTCTACGGCGGAGGGTGACCCACACGACAAGTCCAGTAGTGGGGTGTATTTGGCGTTCGAATAGATATATATAATGTGCATTTTAAAAACATGAGCAACCTCAACACTTTAACAGGTTTTAACGAGCATTATTTTTGCTACTAGGACAAGATTTAAGTGGCGTAGATTCAGTCTTTCCTCCGAGCCAAAATGATATATTTTTTTATGAAAGCTGGTCCGCTGTCAGGCGGCCAATGTAAAAAAAAAATGGAATTAAAACCTTCAAAGTAAAATTAACTTTGTTGTGACTGATCATGATAACCTTGACTAAATTACATTTTTTTTATATTGAGATCTTGCTTGAACAAATTTAACAACTGATTTATATAAAATTACAGCCGTGCAGAATTAGTCTTAATTTTATTAGAATAATGATAAAGGAAGCTGAATTAAAAACCACCAAGAGCCACTTCCTCGCCGTCTTGGAGGAGCGGTGATAAGGGCATTCAATTTGCCGTAAACCATCTTGTGTTGAAGTGACATTTGCTCGGATTACCTGAGACTGATTGTTGAACTTAAAAATGTGACGTTTTGTTGACAGTTCAGGTTTACTCTGCTTGCATTTGAGAAGTCTGATGTCACCTTATCATACCGCACTCATCCATAAAACCACATACCGCAACCTTTCGCGTGTGCTCGGCGGTTTTGCACGTTGTTGGGTGCCTTCCTTTGACATTTCGTTACGTCAGTGTAAGATTAATTTTCTTCATATTCGTGTCACAGAATTAGAGTGAACATCCATTTAATAACGAGCAGGTGGGTGCGTTGCGCCGACAAGTGTCTGGCATTATGATTAATATTGAAAAAGAAGACGGAACGTGTTGTCATCACCAACGCGCTCTTAACAAGTATGACGTAAAAAAGCAAATCCCAGTCCCCCAAAAAATGTATAGGTCAAGTTTCCCATTATTTTGCGGTGGCGCAGCCTTTTCTAAATTTAATGAAGGACAGCCTTTACAGTTTATGAAGACATTTCAGTACTCTATAAATACCCGCAAAGCTCGCAGAATATTTCACCAGCAGTAGCTGTTCGCTTCACAATGTCTGAAGGCGTGTGTTTTGTACTCATCGTAATGCTAACTGTATGCTTTGGAGGTGAGTGCCAATTTCATGTGAAGCCGTACATACAGATACAGCATGAATTTGGTAGGTAATGTCGACGATCTAATGAGAGCATACGTACAACCTAATTTTCATCCTCGCAGGCACTCTGGTTTTAAGACAACTATCTGCTAGCTTAGACACATTGATGGAATCAATGAGAGTACTTATTAAAACAGTTGTAAACTGTGAAAGTAATCGTGTATGTGCATTAAAGTAAATAGAAAAAATGTTATTTCAATGCTTATTGATAAATATCCCGCATTCCGCTCATTCTGAAGTAATTTTCTCCGATACATCATTTGCTCATACGCTAGATTTTTCATTTAGCTCTTGTGCTAAATTTGTGGTAGTATTAGGTAGCAAATAAGGTGAACCATAATTAGAAAAGGCAAACTTTATTGGTGAAAGGGGGAGCCAAATTGCTCCGCAGTGCTTTCCGCCCGCCTTTAGCAAGCATGACTTAGTCGAAAACTTGTAAATACTTGAACGTTGTTTTTGTTGTGTGGAATGTCTTCGACATTTATGTTTATATCTGTACAAATTGTGATCACCATCAAAGTGAGGGTAAAACTGTCGAAAAATCCGTTTTACTTTCGTCCATGCCACCTTTTTCAGTAAGTAATGATTACTAAATTACTCTAAAATTTGCATCCAGCAATTTTATTCTGTTTTTTAAAGTAATTGTTACTAATTATTTCGTTATCCTGTCGAGTTTGGGGTTTAAATAGATTGAAGGATTACAAACTTCTAAAGCTAAGTTTGGCCCTAAGGCGCATTGCTTAAACTGTGCTGGTTGGTCTCACCTTGCAGCTGCAGAATTTCTAGCTAATATTGTTTTTCGGTTAATACACTAAATCATACAGGTTTGAAGGTTTCCTGTTTTATTAATGTAACAGTGATATATATTAGCTGAACACTAAATCAAAACGTTACATCAAATACTTTTTAGAAATGTATGTTGTTTTTTTTGTAGAAGTTGGGCAACGCACATTCAGGAGCCAAACATGTTTGGAAGTTTGTCACAGGATAAAAAATCGAGAATTCATTCGAGCTTTGAGGTTCAATGTTGAACCTCTCTGACAATGACCAATTCTCTTCTCATAGAACATCCTGTGGAGGAGTTTGTGTACCCGAGAATTCTGGAAGCGAGGGGTGCGAATGGCGAAAAGCTGCTCCACATTCGAGACGGGCTTACTCTGAGCTTAGAAAAGAGCAACGTGTTGTCCGAAAACTTCATTTTTACAAAGGGCGATGATGTAAACAACTCCAACAGTTATGTAAGTATACACACTTGAAGTACGCTTTTGCTTTAAAATAGACTCGGGTTAGTGCGTTTCTATGCAGTCGTTGAAATTGTCAACAGCACCCTTACCCGGGTTCAACTCCCTTCCTCCCTCTACACTTCTCTGTGTTTTTGAATTGTACGTTATGAATGACAATTGGCACATTTATTTATGTTTCTTCGTCAGAATTTCTGGCTGTCGTCCACCTGTTGTAAAGTGTGTTCAAAATGATGTTTTACATATTACAAACAGTTATTTTACGCAAAATATATTATCCAGCCTGGTTAAGCTCTCGGGGGTGTACGGTTTCATACTATTTTCCAGCGCCTATATCATATGCTATCAATTATGGGTCACTGGGCATATATGTGATATTCGATACATATATATGTGATATTCGATATTTCAAGAAAGAAATTTACTGCAAATGATAAAAATTCGTGGAACCGTCGAGTAGTCAAAAACCCTATGGGCTGAAGGTGATTATTGGAATGGTCCATATAATCTTCGGCTGGATTTTGAGGGATTATTGTTAATCTCAAATAACACTTCCCATCCTGTTTGCAAAAACATCCAAATTGTATAGTATAAACTTAATATCTGAGCTGTCATCATCACAATTGCATGTACAAATGGCTTTCTTCACGTCCCAGAAATGCGATCACCGTGTTGCTAAACAGATGGTTACGATCGATAAGTAGTGGTTTAGTTCATTGTCTGAAAATTTAAAGCAAATGGGAGTGACGTCTCCTAAAGGGTGCAAGCTGTGCGCTCTCAAAAAAGTTAATCAAGCTTTCTCTGTGAGTGTTTATAATATATTTTAAAATCAAAATGTACTTTTTTTTCAAATACATGAACTGTACACTTATGACGAAATTGTTAACACGGATCCAAATACGGCACTCCCATGATGCTGAATCAAAATGAACTGTTTGTGCTAGTTGGCTATATACAATGTTAAAAATCAAAATTGCAACCAGCAGGGGAAAGAAGAAGGGGTAGTACTCAGCGCTTTGTCTTGTCACCTCTTAGTTTCCTTGCTGTTTGCGCTTTTGATTTTTAACAATGTACTGACATGATGTTTGCAATTTATATGCCGCCTACATTTATGTGATTTTTGGATACTATTCATAATCAAAGTGTAGGTTCATGGTTTTTTGGGAGCAAATTTTATATCGAAATAGCTCATGATGCCAGTGTGGGTTCAAGAAAACGTGTTTATAAGGACGTCTGCAGCACTGCAATTAATCCTCTCGCGTTGTTGCCAGCTGAATGTCAAGGAAATTGAAGAGAGTTTGTACCAGGACAGGAAACATGGCTCCTCTGTTGTGGTTCAGGAATCGAATGGATATGTCCAAGTGGTATGATATACACGTGTTATTACTGATAAATTTAGCAAATAAAATATTTTCCCACTCTAAGCAATACTCATTTTAAAATCTTATTTCGAATTAACCTTTGCAGACTGGTATCCTCACTGACACTTTATCAATCGAGCCAGTATTATCTAATCAACGATCGAAAGACGGAATCGTTGCCCACTTGATATCAAAATTTAATGATACGTCCATCCCAATGTATGCTGATAATGGTAAGGCCCACTTTACAACCTGTTGATAAATGATTACTACAAAATTAGGGACACAATATTTGACAACAGGCGAATAAAACCCTGATCGATTTCTGGATGGATTAGAATATTATCAAGTTAAATATATGTTTTTTATTGTCTACTTTTCGATGATTCGCAGTTAGTTTCCCTTTGATGTCGAATCCTATTTTCGGAAGACTTACAACTCACGTGCATTTTTGCTCTAATTTCATTTCGTTAACTTTTTGTATTACGATAACCTGACTTTGGTATGTTGATAACATATAAAATACGTAAGGCTATTGAAAACTATGATAAATCAACTAAATTAATTTAAGATTATCAAATATTTTTGTAGTGAAATATTCCTACCAAACGGAAGCAAGCTACTTTCCTTTTACTCGCTCCTGAACAAAATGTTTGGCTAAAAAACGATCAGTCAGATATATGCAATTTTTGTTTTTATTTTACAGTTAATTATACACACTTAACAGAGCGAGAAGCTATGGGAGACATCCACAGAGGTAAGTGAAATTGAATAGTTCTTTATTGATGCAACGATGTTATTGGTGATGTAATTGACGCAACAAAACGCATAAACTTTATTCAGAAAATTAAACAAAATTAGAATTCTTTAGTATATTGAGTAACATAACATATTATTACGTACATTGATTAAAAATTTGCTTTCAATGCTATAGTATAGATTATGACGATATTCTTCAGTGGGGACATTTTCAAAAGTGAGGTTCAATAACAACACCTCGATTTCTTATACTCATCCTGTGTAGAACAAACTATTAACAAAA
>JAZHYW010030434.1:0-21350 GCA_037355805.1 Ixodes ricinus | reverse complement strand
GATGAAGTTAGACCGAAGTTTGTCTGTTATGCTCATGCGCCAAATTGAAAGCGGATAGGCTGCGATACGCGCGACGGCACGGTCGCGAACGTCAAGTGGTAAAAGCACAGCACACACAACAAAGGGTGGTTTCCAAAGGTAATTTTAGGCATCAGACCTCGACATTAGCCTGTAGGCCTTGTGTATCGTGCATATACACTAATCTTTCAATCGCATTCGTGCAAACTGCACTTCTCCAGTCTGCGGATGACGCAGTCGGCACAAACAAGCCTGGAAGAGTATCCAGCTTTCCTATTCCTCAATAACAAGGTAAGAGATTGTCATCATAACTAAGTACAGATGAGCACGATTTAGCACAGTTGTATACATAGTGTGATGAAATATGCTGATTTCAGGCGCTAGCATATTATGTGTTTTCTTTATGTTCTTGAAAAAGTTGAACCCGTTGATTAAATATTACACGCGACCGAAAGAAAAATATGAATGGACTGCATGAACGAAACTCTTCGAAAACTGCTTAATTGATGTTATGTGTATGATTTTTGTTCGTTTATGTATCAGTAAATGTGTATTGAACCACAGCCACAGCAGACGAAACTGAAACAATGTGATTAGGCAAATTTTGGTTTAGTTTATATTCGTCAACGCGTGTATATTTTGAATCGTTTAAACTACAAAATATATAAGCATGAAACCGACTACGGAATAGCTTCTTATTTGATACTTATATATTTTTGTGCAAACGTGTTTGCACTGTTTAAAAGGTTGGACTCTGTCGATATATTTCCTCAAGTTTTGACGTCTGTGGAACAAGTACCACCTTGAAGTTCGACGTGGCAGCTCAGATTCTACAATAGACGAGTTATTGGTGAACAAACTTAGATTAGGATTGGACTAGGGGTCGTAGGCTAAATGACTCAAGCTACTAACTATTGATGAATGGATGGCTGGTTGCCCAGGCAACCAACTGTTCATTCATTAATTCATTCAGGGAGTGTTTAGCTCAAACAAGATATTTATTTAATAAAAGCTGGCATAGAAAGAAACAACGACAAAAATGTTAGCTCGCATGTTGTTTATACTTAATCTCGCACACCGTCAAATACAATGACTCGATATCCTAGCTCCGCAATATAATTTGTTATGACGAGCACTCAAAAGGAAAAAAGAAAAGAAGACATTCAGAGCGCGTTTGTTCCCAAACCTTTCATAACGATTTACAGAACTTGTAAGATGGGTTGAGTTCTTGATTTTAGACGGTTTTTTTCTGTCACGATTTACGGTGTAGCATTAACGTTTCAAACAAACAGCTGTATTTATTAGTGTTTACCGTTAAGAAGGTAGGGTGAGACTCAAGCACGTAAAATTGGTGAAAATATTATATAGCTAAGCAAGCAGCATCGGCGAAAAAGTAGTAAGTGCAGCAGTATGAAACTAAGTAGCTAAAGCTTTGGCTGCATGAGCATTACTATTCAGACTTCAAAAAGGCAGTGTTTTCATTACCGGTATGAGCAACATTCCTTCCACCTCTAGCTGAGTACTTACTGCAAAGATGTCAGGAATAAAATTACCATGAACACCTAATGAGCTCATCACACATTCAGCTTTTGTTTATGGATTAATTAAACATTATTCAACTTACATTTGTAGTTTTTATTTTCATTGAGTACCAAACGCTAGAAAATTTAATTAACATTTCAGGTCGCCAATGCCTCCATAAGGTGATAACTTTTCTGAAGCTGTAGAAGGTTTCGTAAAGCCACACAACAGACTGAAATCTGAAATAAATGCATAGTTCACTGAGCTAATTACAAATAGAGTATGTCTCATATCAGTTAACCGATCCTGCACACACTGACTGCATAGTATATTTAGTGTATTCGAGACAGATAAGCTTGTTTTCTTTAAGAAAAAATACGTGGAGCTGGCTAGCTAACAAATTGTTGTGTATGTTTATACAGCCGGAAGTTAGTCTGCCCCAGTAAGCGTCTGGTGTCGCAGATGTAGATGAGCAATTTAGCCAGTGCGGCACTACCGCTAGCCTGGGATCTTTAATGTGCACCACGCACGTTAAAGATCCCAGGCTAGAGCTAGATTCAACATTTAGATTATACACTTTTTAATGTTTACCAAATCGCAGCCCCGCTTGCGGTCTTCACAGCTCCGCACGTGCGTGTTCGTCGTTTCGGAAAGCGAGGAAAGCACACGCCATACGCACGAAGAGTCAAGATGGCACCGGCCACACGCTCTTTTTTGAAAGGTCTATACAGTGTGAAAGAATGCCTGCCAAGCGTGGGCCGCGTGAGCGCTTGAGACTCGATTTCACGTGCCACTCCGCTCGTGCACTAGCCTTGGTAATGCCTTCTTTCACAAAGTCTTGGCTGGGACCAGGGTGTAAGATAGACAGGTGGGGAAACGGCCCATAGAGGCCTACCGCAGCGCCGTGACCGGATTGTGTACTCGTCTGCTTGCGGGTACCCTCGATTTGCGACAGATGGCGCTGCGGCGAGAAGAAAAAAATTTCCGTCAGTTTAGCCGGTCGCCACCGGTCGCCCCACTTGGTCGGCCACCCGGAGTGAGAGTTCGCGGTGCTCCACATAGATGGCGCCACAGGAAAAGAGAAACCCGGGGGGTACACAATCGGGTCGCTCATTTGGCTCTCGTTTCCCCACCTGTCTATCTTACACCCTGGCTGGGACGCTGATTCTAGCAAGCCGGCCCTGGAATCTAGGACAAGTTCGTGATACTAAGTCGATAGTTGTTTCAGTCGCATCATGCATAGAAGTGGACGTTTTGTAATCTGCATGAAGTGTGCCGCGCTTTCCTATTTGGGTACAAGTCATCAATAACTACTTGCCACGTGAGTCGACCGTCAGGATAAAATGAGCTATCACTTGCCCAGTGAGGCACTCATTCCTTGACCACACCTTAATTAGCTTCACTACTGAGAAAGACGAGATGTACCGCGTCGTCTGTTACAGACAAGCGTCCCACACCTACAAAAAATGAAGAAATCAATTGCGGCACTTATGAAAGGGTAATTACTTCAAAAAGATGCATGCACAGTGCCACATGGCTGTCACGGCGCTTTTTCTAAAAGGATCTGCAAAATCATGAGATCCGCAGTGCGAAAAGGATCTGCCGAATCTTGACATCCGAATTGTGGAAGCAAATGGACAGGCGCAGTGACTGTTCAAGATTTTGTTGTTCCCATTCAAGTCCCACTGCAGGGGAAACCGAGAAAGCGCACAGGGAACATCTGCAACTGACGTCCCAAAGCCTGGAGTTCATGTGGGAGCAAGTAAGGGTTCCTTTGCCAAAGAAAAGAGCAAGTGTACCATCTACTGATGAAGTTCTCTTCTTGAGAGGAGCGCAGGCCCCCAAAAATCACCGAGGTCCTATCTAGAATATGGACAGAAGTTCAGCCTATAGCCCACTCCAAAACCGATTACAGAGCTCTGCATGGCAAGAGCCCTTGCAGACTAAGTCGTTCCAGAAGGAAGGAGGTGGTGCATTTCAGAGGCCGTTGATGTCTTCAGGAAAAAGGCGAACAACAAAAAAGAAGCGATAAAGACACGCGAAGTGGTGACATAGTTCAAGGAGAATCAACCAAAGCTCCTGACAGCGGACAAGGAGCGGAGATTTGTGGCCCTTTCAGAGGGGCTCTTCGGTGAAAAGTCACACACTGCCATCATCAAGAACTTCAGGCAAGTGCACAAGATCTCCCTCAGCAATGTCAAGGCGTCGGCCAGTGACCTCTGTGATAGACTGCAGCTAGGCCAGCGTGAAGAAGATACAACGGCCAATAAACTCAGCAAAGATTTGATATTCAGTGCCAAGAACCACAAAGAGAACGGTCCGTTTAGGGGAATAGTAAAGGAAGGAGATACGTGGCAGAAAGTTGTGGGGGTTTCCTAATTAGGCAGTTGGCAAGTCTTGATTTGCACGACTTTTTTTTTTTGTGACGAATTTAGTGGCGGTCATTGATCATCTGGCGAAGGGCGACCAGTGTACGGCAGAGGCTTTTCCATTGACGTGAAGGACCTTTTCTATCCTATTACGCAAGATAAGCTTTTCCCAGCAGTGAGGAAGTATATTGAAGAAAATTGTGAGATCAGGTATAGGCATTCGAGCGGCGTTAGTGTTGCATCTGATCTGAAGCTGCTGGAGTGCTATATTCAATCCATCTTTTGTAATTTTGGGGGAGGGTGTTTACGTCCAAAAGCGAGAAATTCGTATCGGCTCCCGTGTTGCGGGTATACTCAGCGATGTATTTTTGGCTCAATGTGAGGACATTGTAAGAGTGGGGGATTCACAATTTGTTATGTAGATGATTACTTGGTGCTCGCTCTGAAGTGTGTTAATGTCAGCATGGAAATTGTCAACGATGTACTAAACTGTTTCACCTTGAATTCAGATGGATTAACGTTCACTTATGAAACTATGACAAATGGAATGCTGCATTTATTTTTATTTATGCCTTAACTTTGAAGGGAACCACATGTTCTGTAAGCATCAGCCGCGAACTAAGAAAAGGGGTCCTTCCTCTCAATTCCGCCTATTCCAAATTTGTAGCTTCGTGCCTAAGAGAGCCTCGCTGGCAAAGCCTTGCCACCATGTCGCGGAAGAAAGTTTTTTTATCGCAGCGGGACCGTCTCAGACGCAAAAAACACCCAGATTTGTGTGTGTGTGTGTGTGTGTGGGGGGGGGGTTAGGGGGGGGGGTAGCAAAAAACTTTGTTTCCAAGCTAAAAAAAATATGACGCATCTACTCTTTCTGGAAACAAAACTAGACCGGCGGTGCTCCCTTAAATTTAGAATCTGTCTCATAATCTAAAAGAAGTGGCTGCACATTTTGATGTGCCTGTGGTGTTTTCCGCACCGAATAGGCTTTTCAATTTACGTTAAAAATAAATAAGGAAACGGAAGAGGGCAAGGGGTGCCACAAGAAGCGCGCAAAGCAGCTTGCAGAAAGCAGGGGGGTGCACACCCCCTAGGGGGGGGGGGTACACCCCCTTGTTTTTCTGAAGGCACCCCCTTAATTCGCAAAGAATCCTCTATTCTCAATCCCCCCCCCCACCCCCCTAACCCCCCCCCCCTCTAAAAATTTAGACCCCCCTTAATTTCAATTCCTGAGGAAACCCCTGGTGTCAGTGGTGTACAACATGCCCATGAGTTATAGAAAATCGTAAAATCGTATTTGGGCAAACGAGAAGAGGCAGAAATGAGAGGGCAAGAGAACATGGGTGGTCCACAAAACAGTTTTCGTCGGGCAGTCTGGCAGTGCACTGCGATGGGATCCGGACAATATGGTCCCGGACATTATGGTCCCGGACAATGTGGTCCCGAACAAAATGGTCCCGGACAAAATGGTCCCGAGTGCTAGTCCGGACAAAATAATCCTAAAACATTTTTGCGGCATTTTTTTTTTTTTGCTTTTACAGGTTTGTAGATTGCGTGTATTTATTTTCTCTAAACACTTATGACCTGAGCCGTTCGTCATTTTTAATTTACTTTTTATTGATTGCTCTTCACATGTTTCTGTTATTAAATGTGATTCGCAAAATACTTATGTTGCGAGCCGTTTTTCAAACTAGAGTTTATATTTTTTTGCGCATAATTTTCCCCATTTGTTCTTCTTTTTTGTGCGTTCAACTTGAGTTTGTACCAGTCTACCGAGAAATTAAACAGCGACTTCTAACAATCTGCACCACAGTACGTACAAGAGAGCCGTACCATGAATGACCGTCTGAAGGGCGTGGGCCATATTAACACGTTCCCGCACTAAGTGCCGCTTCAAGATCATAGACCTTTTGTTGGAACATAATAAAACTTATGTGTTCAAAAGCATGTTTATTTCCATTGTTATTTCCTAGCATTGCATCGAAACATGCTGTATCTGCACGATAATTGCCTTTATTCCCCCTATGACGAATCGACATATGACGAATGGACCGTATCCTATTTCTATCACTCACTTTAAAAGTAATCGCTGCAGATATCAGCGACATTTTTAGAGTGTCAAGAAATTGACTTGGGACCATTCTGCCCAGGTTTTCACTTCGGACCAAAGTGTCCGGGACCATATTGTCCTACACCCCACTGCGAAGGTGCCAATGCGACTCTAGATTGGAAAGAGCATCTATTCTCGGGAGTTACGCAGATAAAACAGCCCAAGAAATTTACGAGGTATTTTGCTTCAGAGGGCAAGGAGAGAGCACGTGTATCAGCGCGCTGTCACTACACCTGACAGATAAGATAACTTTTGGATGAAAATAGAACACGTACTAACGTATGTTATGTTGTTTGTGCACTCTTGCCGAGGTCCGAAAACGATGCTCTGGCCAATGGTTCCAGAAGAAATCTTATGATTATTCACTACCGGCGTTAATCAATATCGCGGATGATTACAATGCCTTCTCTTGTGTCATAGGTTACAGAAAATTGTTGTTTAAAGGCACTTCATGATTTGCCGAAAAGACAAGATTCAAATCAGACAGCCTTTCGGCTGCCGTCAGTACCTCCATCTCGTGGCGGCTGTGGCAACGAGAACCGGATACTTGCCTCGCTTGGTGATCGCGAGATGGCGCTTCCGATATCAAAACCGCAGCGTTGTATGAAGGCACTCTGCAAAACCGCAGGATTGACGCTTTTTTGTTGATATTCTACGCTTGTTTTCGTTTAATTTCATTTCATTTATTGACCTCAAAAGCATCTATTGATGCATTACATGAGGGGGGAATGACAAGAATGGGGGAGAAGTCGTGACTTATACATATATGAGAAACTTTGAAGCAAAAAAAAAAAAAACGTTTTGACCATGGTAACAACAAAAACGCCGAAGTGAACAAAAAAAAGGAAAATGTGCAATGAATTGCACCACATTGTGGAACTCGAACAGTACAAACACTGAAGTTAACAATAATACAAAAACCGTCATGAAATGGCAGGTAAACAAAACAACTCTTCGCAACTCTGTTTAAACAGTATCGGGTCAGATAAAACCACAACATCACTTGGGAGACTATTCCATTTCTTTATGGATAAAGGGAGTAGTGAAAACTAACAGGTTAGTACGTGATTTAATGGGCTCAATTTTGAAAGAGTGATCAAGTCTAGCAGATATGAACCGTGGCGGTGAGCAGAGAAATGTTTTGAATAATGATCCGTCGTAATATATTTGATGAAAAAAAACATAAACGAGCAATTTTCCGCCGAATTTCTGAAAGGTCTAAGCCCAAGCTTCACTTTAAGTCTGTGACATTTGTGAAGGTGGAGTACTTGTGACAAATGAATCGCGCAGCTTTATTCTGCAGAGCTTCTAGTTTTAAAGCGAAATCGTTCCCAACTTCTGCAAACGCAATTTTAGCGCAAAATCTCGTATGTAGTGACAAGAAGAATAATCCGAAGCGCGAGGAATTGCGAAACTCCTGCTTTTGTGTGAATTAAAGGGACCGCGAGATGTACTTACAAAAACAACAATGAATTTACTTCTATGACCTTGAAATATTATTGTCAACCTATAATGCTGTTATCCCCCGGGTGTCGAGTTCGAATCTCGGTTGGGATACGCACAATCCGACGGAGGTGGCGGGGTCGCCGTGTAAGCGAAATTTCGGTGGCACGTGCAAAAATCCCTAGGTGGTCGAAAATAACCCCGTTCTCCACTGGGGCGTGCCAGATGCCCTTCGTTGGTTTGGCACATAAAAACCCCCAAATGTGACTGAATATACTTATGTCAATAGAAAGAGCAATACATTATCAAATCAGGTTAACGCTAAAAACGGTCCTCATGCTGAACTCTGTGCTACTCGGGTTCAGCAAAGTCAAAATACAATCTTATCAGTCGGGACATAACGTGTCTGAAATGTTATTGTATACTATGCATTTAGTTCGTGTAAGTGCATGCAAAGGTTTGTATCTAGTTGTTTGGCCAAATGCGTATTCGGGGAACGCTGGTCAGGTTGGTATTTTGTTTTTTGTTTAATAGGTAATATTTTCCCTGAAGTACACTTTTACTTCACTGGAACTTAGGAAGCTCCAGCTTACTTGGCAACATTTAAGCACTTCGTATCTTTACAAATAACATACCTTTTTTTCAAATAACATGAGAAAGGGATTTCAATCAATTGTGAATGAAAGGATTCGTTTAGCGGATCTCACGTGAACCACGAAGACGTTATACCCCTTCTGATGTGAACTTAAACGCGTATCCGTTACAACAGGATAGTTAGTTAGTCGTAAAAGAAGGGACGATATCTCAGCATGGTCGTAGCCAACAAACCTGTTACCCTTTCGGCGTTCCCCGCGGTACTCACCTCCTGACAGTAAACACTTTTATCGTCCCCGTAAACCGACCTTCCTTCCGGAATCTCGTTTATGTGCAATTTTCTGTCTTTATTTTTTTGGGGGGACGCGTTTTGCTCTCCGAGGCGCAGTATGCTAGGAGTTAACCTTAAGGCAATCTTAGGCGCATGTAACGCTTAATAGACCCTTTTCTAAAGTGTGTCGCACTACCTGTCCGCCATTGTTTGAGCACGTGCTCTGTGCACTTATTGAACACGATGGCTGAGTCAGCGTTCGACGACGATTCGGATCCAATCACAGGCTTCGTGCCCAAAGATGGATGGATGGGTGTTAAATGGCTATATCCTTTGTAACGGGCGGCAGCTTGCGCCACCTATCCTAAGTATAAAAAGATCAAGAAAAGGCGACCGCCAGTGCTGATTGATGGATTTTTGAAAATGGTCTATGAGTGGCAGTAAATATCGATAAGTACCGATAAAGAAAAAGTCATCGCTCTTCCTAACGATACTGAACACTGCATTTGCTATATATTTTTGTCGTGCACGGGCCCATACATGGCTCGCGCGTGACGTGATCGTACCATGCTGGTGGCCATTCCTACTTGTTTCTGAGGGGAAAAAAAACAAAAAAACATCGGCGGTGCGAAATGTGGGCTGCAGAAGGTTCGCGCTTGGCGGCAAGGTCACGACTATGGCCGCTAACGTGACGTCAATGCAAGTCGTGCGTTAAAATGACGCCATAAGCACGAGTGTGTGCTGCTTGAAAACCAGAGGCACGAGGGTGTAGGCACTGGGCGTGCGCCGTAGCTGCGCCGTTCCGTAAACCGATCATGGCGCATGCGCGGCAACGGGTGTGCGCACTTACGCCGCCTCTTTATAAACATTATCTTTCCAAACGATTCCCACGTCCATCTGTCATATACATCGGCGCTTTTGAGCCACTTTCTACTCTAGAGCTTTACCAAAAACTGGGTGAAGGGTTTACCGTATAATTAAATTTCATTTTTGATACTCTTCACGTGAAGCGTCTGTGTTCTATGCGAGCCTCTTTCATGGACCAATTGTTGAAGGCAATCTCGAATCAAGTCAAGTCAGAAGGGTTTCTATTTTCCGCGTATTGTGGGAAGACACGTGGAGCAAAAATGCTACATGGCTTATTTTGGGAGTGTATCTGCCTGTTCGTCAACTTTCTTCTACAGGACAAATATTTAATTAATAAAAAAAGAAAAGCATAAAACGATACGTTGTTTTTATACGTCATTCTCTAGAAACAAGCCATATAAAGAAAGTTTGTGCCGTTAACTAAACTTTGCATTATTTTTTGTGCCTGCAGATCTTAATTTCCCTTGTGACATATCACACCCGGAACGCAACTGTGGAGTTAAGTTGAAGGCAATCCGTTTTAAAGGGTCAGTCGCGTAAAAGAAAGAAATACTAGATAGTACGCTAGGATCTATTTAGGAACTTGCTTTTTTATGTAGGACACGGGTGAAAATCCGCGGAATTTGCGGAATGTCACCATATTCTAAGCGCTCATCAAAGAAGACACACAGACGTCAACTTTTGCCGGAGATCCAATAGAGAATCAATGCGTCAATAGAGAGTTTTAGTAGATATCACTGCAATATGACTTCGATAATGATACCCGATACTCCACCGCCGCCTTTACGCATGCACCGTATCGTTATCGGGAATCGCTTCCGGTGGTATCGGGCGTATCGGAACGATCTACTAAAACTTTCTAATGAAACCCGTTCCAGAACATTTCCCAAAAGGGGCGCTCATACAGATAGCCATCGCATGAGTTGCGCCAAGGTCAGCAGGCAGTTATAAAACTAGAAATGGAAGCACTACACAAATCCCTATTACTGACACCTTACTCTAATCTTTCACTCCCCTCCTCCCTTTCCCTCCCATCGAAGGTGACATACAGGGCCACTGGTCGAGCAACACTTCCTTTGTTTCCCTTTTTCCAATACTCTGACTGACTACACAAATCACATGTGCACCATGAGAGAAACATTGAGCTTCCGCCTCTACTTTTTTAAGGGTATTAAGGCAGAGGAAAAGTCAATGACAATTGCGCATGCAAAATTTAAAACGCGAAAAAAAAAGCTTAGAAGGAAAGGTGCTGCTTTTTTGCGGCTAAGTGAAGCCGAAGTACCTGAGGGTAACACGAAAACAAAAATCAGCGGCGTACATATCTTGAAAGTTACTGGACCTCTGCCTTTTCATCCGCCACGTGTGTGTGTGTTCGCGTGCATGTCTATCTGCCTGTGCCTGTACGCAAGCGTCAGTATACTGCAACGTGTTTTTGACTTAGTACTTTTGCATCTTCGTGTTTGTTGGTTTCTGTGCGCATAACGGTAACAAAAAACAAACAAAACACGCGTGCCAAGCATTAAAAAAATCTCTACGCAAATGTTTGCAAACGTCTTGCAACAGGGCCAGTGTTTGTTTTTTTTCTTTATCGAGCGTAATTTATTAGCTCATTGAGATTGATCAGCTAGATAACTGCATATTAATTTAAGGACCGAGTTGTTAACTGGATAGTTTTAATGCGCCTTGAAAAAAAAGCAAAAAAAAACCTATCGACGTGTTTGCCAGATTGCACGCTTGCGTGCTTATTATTTCTGGCATTATGAAAAAGACGCTTGCAGCTAAACACGCGCCCGCGCGTTGCGATTGCTGCGATGGCGCGTGCATACCTGTGCACGTGTGCGAATGTGCGTGTGCTCGTTTCTTTGTACGCGTGCGCGACTGTGTGTGCCTTTCTTTGTATGTATATGCCTGTCTTCGTGTGTTTCTGTGCGTGTGTGCGCGTGCGAAAGTTATTTGAGCACAAGCTCATTTTTTTTGTGTGTGTGCGTGCCGGTGTTTTTCAAGCGCGTATAGCCCTAAAATAATCTTTCTGAATGAATGACGCACTCCTCCCCTTCCGTAATTATACCGACCGTTCGTTTTCCACCGTTCTCGGACGTCGTCTGACACGCCGGTGAACACCCAGTCCCCCGGCCGCGAACCACCCTTTCCCGGACTTCGTTCATATTGGCGGTCGTGATCTCACTCACGAAGTCTAAATATATACACGTCACTCATTCGGTAGGAATCGCGCTCGTAATAATTATCTCAAAAAGAGGCATCGTGAATGAACGCTCGGAAAGGTTCTCTGACATCGCGATCGTATACGTTTTCGGTAAACACACATCCACGGTTATATGGGACGTTTTAGATGTTTTGAGTAAGAAACAATCTCGGATGACGGGCAGTTCCTACTCTCTTTGAGTCAGCAACGCCCTCTGGACAGAACCTTAACGTAAATTCCTTTGGAAATTGGATGTCGTAACGTAATAGACCCACACACTGCTTGCAAACAAGTCAGCGTTTTGCGTGCACACAAGGTGTGGAGCGCTGAGTGTGCGCGTGCGCAGTGGCCGACAGCAGCGCCACCGCAGGGACGTGACGTCAGAGAGTTGGAGTTGGTGTATGCGGAGAGCAAGTCGTCTGCTTCTTCCACAGGAGTTGCAATGACGTCAGACTGGCTTTCTTTTTTTTTTATTGGAGGACAGTTTCAATTTGGGGCTTCTATGGGCTTGTATGTTTTCTCAGATTATTAAAAAAGCGGCTCAGTGGTTATATTTCGGGTTTTATCGGTATTTGTCGAAAACACGGAACCCTAGTTATTGGTTAGCATGCGCCCTTAGTTTTGCTCTTGTGTCATTCGCGTAGGACCCTGAGTCCCTCAGGTTCCTATACGTGAACGTGGAGAGCGTCGTTGAAATAAAATTGATAGTCAGGTTACCGAACAACTAGGGATGAACATCGGAACCACCAAAGTTTAAAGGGGCCCTCCAAGGATTTTTGAACTGTTTTGAAATTTGCGGTGAAACGGACCTCACCGACCGTAGGAACACGGAGGAAAAATTATTTTCCCGAAGTTGGAATTATTTTGGTAGTTATTAGCAAATTAAAATTACGAAAAGAAGCCCATGCGCGCTGGCTGGTTCGGCTGGTTCCGCCGCTGAAAAGCGGGCGTGTCTTGTTTCTTGTCTTGTTTCTGCGCATTTTAAATATATTTTTCTTTATTTTCTATCTTTCTCGTTCAAGGCAAACGCTTTCTTCGAAAGAATAAGGATAATTTACGGTGCGGTGCACGTTGTTTATCCTGCATAAAAAAACAATTCTGGCGGCTCTTGCCGAATGCCAATTACATTATGCTTACCGGTGATGTTCCTGGTCGCGCGTTTTCAACACACTGTGTCGCCACCGGACGTCCAGCTGTTTTTGCCCGATCAAATTAAAATACGATGCGCTAATATTTCGTGGCCACTACTTGTTCCCCGAGTAGCCCGAGCCACCCATGAGGTAATAGCATAATTAGATCGGAAGCGCGAATATCGTTAGAGGGCCCCGTTAATTCTACAGGATGTTTCAGCTAACTTGTGTCATCTGCACATTGCAAAACTATTTTGACTTGCTCAATAAAAATGCGAAAAGTTCAAAGCGCAAAAAGCATGCCAGCCTTCTTTTTTCTTTTTAAGTCTTAATGCAAGTTTTTTTTTAAAGTATATTTGTAGGAAAGTAGACACTCCAGGTCCCTTAGAGTACACGGGGAATAAAGTAGTGCGTTCCCTTGATACCTGGCATACTTTTGAGAAAGTAACAATTACAGGTATTTTGTTCCCCTCTACGTGACGTGTACAAACCCATGTCATCGCTTAAAAAAATAACAATTCAGGTGTGAAAACAAACAAAACAATTTTGTAAACAATTTTTATTTTTAATTTCCCATTGTATAAATGATGCATGGAATGCGGTATTTAAGGAGCGATTGTTTAACTTTGTTTAGAAGACAAGCAGTCGCTTCGGAGAGTGAAGAAGAGCGCATCGTTGACTACTTTTCCCGCTTAATTTAGTGGGGAAATCAACGTCACCTGACTTGACCTAACGGTGTCGAGTTCAGGTGTCACTATCGGTCACTGACTGACGGTGTCGGCATCGATAGTGACAGTTGGTGACGTCAAGTGACGTCGATTTCGTCGCTAATTTTGGCGGTGAAGTGCGCAAACGAGCGTATATATATATATATACGAACGGACATATTTCTTGAAGTAGATCATTTTTCCGTTTAAAGAAGGCGCGTGCTGTAAAACACCAAACTGGCGCGAGTCGAAAAACCTTTAGCGAGGCTTGCTAAAGAAGTCAGAAACCTTTTGCGAGCGAGCGAAGCACGCGCTAAACTCATTAAAATTTATAGTCACCGTCAACTCCCAAGAAAGACAGGGTGGGGCTCGTCCCGATCATCTTATTATTGCTTCACAGCCAATCAGATTTCTGCATTCGGCGATATGAACGCCGTCGAACCAATCAGGGAGCAAGGAAGGTGAACGTAATGAGCCACATCGGCGCTTGTTACGTTGTCAGTGACTATGGAATAGTAGCACCTGCCAAAAGACCCTTTGTGGAACGAAAAAAAGAAATCAAATAAGAAGTTAGATGTTTTTCTTTTTTTCTTCTTTAGAGAGTGATGTTGGTCTGCCCAGAGTGTAACGACATCACTTCACTATCGATGAGGTATTGAGCCAGTGCAGTACGGTAAAGACTTGTGCTCGTTACTTGAAAAATGCAATGGATTATAATTACAAATTACTCAGCCTCAAAGGTAATGAATTACCGTTACAAATTACTTTCGATGAAAAGTAACGGATTACTTTACTCGTTACGCTAAAAATTACTTTCACGTTACTTTTTCTGTACACTTATCAAGAAAACTACAGAAACGATTTCGATGTTTTCAAACATGTTCTGCAACACTACTTTTCATTTCTCGTACGCATAAGAAGAATAAAAACACAATGAAAGTCGATGGAAAGAGGCAGAGCCTACTCGGCGTTGTCTTCTTTATCTTAGTTTTTCGCATGTTTGTATATGCCTTGCATGTTCTTCCAGTGGTTCTGGTGACCGGTCATACAAAAGAAAATAGTGTTTTCTTTATTGTTATTTTCCTCTTCACGATGTTTTCTAATTTGTTGAACTTGCTATATTTACGCTACTTAATTGCCTGCTCATATTGCTCCAGTTTCTGTATTATGTTCATATTTTTTAAAAAGTAACGAGTGATTAAAGTAATCCGTTACTTGTAACGAATTACTTCCCAAGTCTGAGTACGACTGCTGTCGTGGTGGCGTGTCTTGAACGTGCGTCATCCAGAATAGTTTCACACGGCCGCACGCCTGTGCGATGCTGTTGTGGAAGGGACTGACGGCTTGATGCAACCACGCCGCACGTAAGAAACCTAGTGCGTTTATCTCATTGACTTCCGGAGAGTTTTTTCTCAAGTACCGAGGTGGTCAGTTTAACGCAACTGCGTTAACCTTTTGCGAGTGCCGCGCACGTTGAATGCAAAACAGTCTATAATTTGTCAACAGTTAAAAAAAAGAAGATACTCTGTGGATTGCTATTCTCACACGGCGATTCCAGCAGACCTTCTCCGTGATGACCATCGCGTAGTGCGTGCGCCAAAATTCCTGAGTCGCGAGAGAAAAAAAAAAGAGTTTGAACGTAAACAGGAAATGTGCGCAAGGTAACTATTTATCTTTAGAAAGCCGGACAAGTACCTTGCTTACTTGTTTATGTTTATTTGCTTGAGGTACTAAGCGAATTGTATTGAGTTATAAACTCTCCCAAGTTCAATTAATTTCAACGAATGAGCTGCAGGAAGATCATCCCGGTTCTTGTGCTTTCCCAGATTTTATACATTTGCTTTTAAATTCAATGCGTCCGGATGCTATCGGGCACAAAACAATAATTGTGTTTCTCGGTAAATTCATTAAAATAAAAATTTAATCTCGAACGCTCTGTTTACGTTTGTCACGATCCTCGTGCCAGATGCCCTGGAAGTTAATTTTATGACGTTTCTTGGCTTTTTAAGACCCTATCGCAGTAGAATACAATACAATTGTATTCTATTGTTCGATATTATATTTAACCTCGGAAACTGGCATGCTTGGAAGCTGATCCTAGTTTACTTAGCTTACTAAAGTTACGACTAAGCGGGCACCCAACAAAAGGAATGCCAACTCTGTTGGGCGGACGTTTACGCTTGGTAAACTCAGTCTGAGCTAAAATATACCCTAGTTTTTTTGTTTTGTTTTTTTGTCTCCGCACCGTGAAGAGGAAGTTCAGCCACTGCATGACTACTAGCCTGAGATCTCCAACGTGCCTCGCGTAGCAATGGATCGCACAAGTGCACTGCTCCGCCCATCAAAATCGGCGGGAGTTGAAATCCAGTTCATGATATCTCAGCTCCGCATATAGCTATCAAGGCCACCGTCCCGCTCAGAGCGGGTATACTTCGTTCACCTTAGGTCCGAGCGCGGCCGATGTTATGAGCCGAAGGACTAATCAAAGAGCGCAAAAGCGCAACGTCATGGCTTGCCTCTCTGCGCGTGGTAGGACTAGCCGGCGGAGGAGCACGCATGGAGAGACGGCGAATACCGGCTGGTCCTATCAACTGCAGAGAGCACGCCATGACGTTGTGCCTCTTTCGCTGTTTGGTTGGCCTTTCGGCTCATAACATCGGCCGCGCTCGGACCGAAGCTGGAACGAAGTATAGTATGTATCGGCGGACCCCTATTATGACATTCGGTAGCGGGCGTTGCAATTATAAACGTACTGTGAACCAAATTCCGTCGACAACTTTCTAGCGCTTATCGCCCAAGCGAAAAATGCCGAGTCACTGGGCCATGGACGCATGCGCGGCCTCTCATATTTCCTAGGAGAGAGCTATTGCGCATGCCCACAATGCCTTCCACAGCCCAGTAGGCAAAGATGGCAGCGCACAGGAGGTAATTATTCGAATTATCCCTAGATATACAAAAGCTTCACTAACAAGATAAATAAAATCTAAAAAAAAGAACGTGTGTGCAAGAAGTAGTACATTACCGTAAATTGCTGGAGTCCTAGAGCTTCTTTTGTCGTGTCGATTATCGGTTTGGTTGCTTCTTCGCTTATGTTCGGACTATCATTGTCGATTCTATCCTCTCAACGAACGAACACACCAGCGAAATTGTTTTCCTCTCGTTATTCCTGACAAGGCATACCGGGTCTCAGTTAGCTTGCCACACACTCGCTAGATCCACTCGATACACGCCGCGGAATATTGAGTGCTTCTCAAGAAATCTACACCGGCGTGCACTCGTCTAACGACCGGATGGTTCACTCAATTATCCAGCCACTCCCGTGTTAGCAGTCCTCGTTGCACCGACCAACTGCCTATCTCCACTAACTTTAACTGCATACGGGCATCCATACAATCAATTTTGACCGTTAACGGGCAATTGCACCTTGCTACGATCAGAAGTCGATGTTTCTTTGCTTATTCGACGGTGGCAGTTCCGCCTGCGACGCGTTGTCGGTTTATGGGGCGCACTAAGAACACGGTGGTTAAGAGTATCAACAAGACATCTCTTTACACTAGAAAGTGCAAGAGTTGTACTACAGTTCCATGCTCAACTTCGGGAAAGTGTAGGTGTGCCCTTTTGACCCATCCGAACATCTGATTTAGGTGAGGTTCATGCATGTTAGTTAAAACTGTTATTACAATGCGTGACCGACGAACGTTCTCGGTGATGTGTGCAAAGAAAACTCTTCCTGCTGCAAACACGTCGATTTTTTTTTTGCGCGTATTTTATTTAGAAAACGTCCTCAAGCGTATTTCAAACTCCTGTGTGCAGTTTATATATAGCAATACAAAGGACTGCAGTAACGTGTTACACAAAAACAAATATATAAAAGTTTGATATTTTCGAGGAAGTCGTAGTTTAGACCCGGCCGTAACAAGTAATAACATAATTTTCTTTTCACTTCCTCGAAGCCACCGGAAGTTCACGTTTGTGTAACCTAGATCGGGGGCCCTCGTCGGGAGTAACCACCGATTAAAAATTAGACGGAATTAATCTTCGTAACTGGTTTATTGGTTAAGACGTCAAGAGAGCGACACGCTTCGCACGTTGACGACAAGTTGTCCGGGGTAACACCATTGTTTTTATTCTGCAACCTGTCCACGCCTGGTTCCAAGCGACTCGCGTCACACTTCGCAGCTAACGTTTCCCGGTCATCAAGAATTTGACGGTGTGTGAAGCTTCCTGAATAGAAAAACAAAGAAAGACGAATTACAAAGCGTACAGCTCATCTGCTTTGTAGTCACTTTAATGGGGTCGAAGACAGCGGTCAAACGACCTATCTTTCTCCTTGCTTCCATCTGCAATCATTCTTTTTTTCTCTGAAGCACAGGGTGAGGCCGTAAGGACCAACACATTTGGCACGCCTTGCAAAATTCGAATTCCAAACGCAGATACCTAAAATTGGACACGTGCATTTAGTTTGGCAAGACGGTTTGTGTTTAATATTTTTAGAGCTCAACTGAGATGTGGTGAACAATTATAAAATAAATCAAATATGGCGGCCGTGCATTTCTCATGTCATATGCCAGCCTGTTCGTCGTCTGCTCACTGGTTTGCGAGCTCGGTCCCGGATGGGTCGCTGAACGCAAAAAGGCCGAAAATACCATATTAGATGCTGGCGACGAGCAAGATAATCACGATAAGTAATAATTTTAACGAAATTTATGAACGGTGACCACCTCTGAGCAAGCTCGCCAACCAGGGCGCAAAAGACGAACATCCGGTATGGGACTTAAAAAAAAAAGCTCGGCCGCCATTTTTGCACAACTTTTTTTGTAGTTCATCACCTCTGAGTTGAGCTCTAAAAAAACTTACATACAACATTTGCCAGAACGACGTTCGCGTGCCCAGTTTCAGGTATGTACGAGTGCAATTCGAATTGTGCAAGGTGTGGCAAACGTGCTGGTCTTTATGGCCCTCCCTGCACGAGAAAGAAACGTTTCCTTCGTTGTGTCAACTATTGGCTTGGTTGATTCTTCGCATGAGGTGTAAATATCATATGAACTCTACCCTCAATAAACAAATGGAGCCAATTTTTTTTTCGCGCTATTCTTACGCTACGTGTCCAGGAACTCACTTTCCTTGCGTCATCCGTTAGATGTACTCTCACAGCAGACGGTCAACTTCCTTGCTGTTTTTGTAATTAAATCTAAATGCCGGAGGACTATTAAAGACGGTTTAATCACTTCATTATAATTTGAGCCCCAATTGCGGTCGAGAGCAACGCCTGTCAATAACATCCAGGAACAGTGAAAGGACGGGCACTGCTATTATTACCACAACACGTCATTCTCAAATTAAGCTGCCAACAAACGCGAGGATGATGTACTTATATTATTGTTCGAGGTAACGTACGTCCCATTATTAGCAGCTTCGCCATCTTTTCAGGTTAATTGGTTATATTTCTGGCCTTGTTGCGTCGAGATGTACCAAACCACATGCGTTTAACTTTAGTGCTTTTAGGCGTTATGTTATATCTGCAAGAGAAGTTCATTTTTCTCGCGATTTTGGATGACACGTCAACGTAATTATCTGCTTAGTTATTTACAGTACCTATGTAAATATATAGCTGCGACTACTGCGATGCCCCTGCGAAAACAGCAAGCACATTACATCATCTATAACTTTTGCTACGTAAAGAGGTAAAAACTAGGAAACGAAGATTGAAAAATAAATTGATAATATCTGCGCTATCATTAACGTTACCACAGTTCCATGTCTAGTTGCTCAATCATTCGTCATTTGTGGACGGCCTGCCATTTGACGGGACAAGTGGGAAAACCACAAGCGGTATATCGCTATACTACAGCGAACGTGTTCCTTGTCAAACCGTTATCCTCCATATTGACTACGTCTAATGTCCAGTAGGTGTCTCTTCGACACTGCTGTACGCTCAGGCGGCACCACGCGCAGCTGTGAGCAGACGTCATGAGATTGTTTTGCAACGTCCGAGCCATTCATTCGCGGAACTCGTCAAAGCAATACGTGATAAGTTACAAGACCCTGACAGAAGACGTGCCGGCCAACTCAACGCATACGGACGCAGCCTACAAGAAACGACTGATAGATATCAACGAGTCCGTCAATTTGACGACCACGTTCGACGCGTTACAACGAAATACAACGAAAGCGGACTTTCCTTTCGTGGTACTATATCCGCGAACGTATACTACGAAAATTCCTTACGTACGCTGTCACACTTGGGTCAGACTCTGTCGCTTCTCAAATGTATATATTCTTTTTTTTTTTGAGCTAGTCTTTTATAGATGTCTGCTCTGTCCCATGGGCGCCGCCATGTTTGTTTATGCTGACGCCATGACACAGTAGTGGGGCTGCGTTTTTTGCAAGAACGACACAAGCTGCATAGTCACGAACCTTCAAGAACAATTCGCCGATGCCAAGAGTGCTGCAGAAAGTAAACATCTTGTTGTATGCGCAGCCCCTCTCTTCACAAGAGCCTGCGTTTAAGATATATGACTTCCCATTTCTTTATCGCTTGGGGCTAGGATTTGGGACACTGGTCATTATACGTCGTTGTTCAACCTAAGTTTGAGCGAAGCCGATGCTACGGGCCGATGGGACCTATTCAAGAGCGCCACAAGTGCAACCTCATGGCGTTCGTCATGTGTCTCTCTATCGTGTCCTATCGTCTGCTAAACAAATGCTGCGCAGTGAATTCCCGGTGACTTGCGCTTTTAGTTTGCATGTGTTCCGTTCTTATATTAAGCTCAGACTTACGATGAAACGAAGTATAGGTTACTTGGTACCCGAGGACCGGTGCGCACCAATATTTCGAAGCGCTTTAAATACGAACTTAATAAAGAAAACAAAATGAGGCGTTGTGAATGTTTATAGCAGCGTCAAAAGCAGCGACAGAAGTGCCTCGCTACGACGCTCGTTGTCTTTGTATGTTTGCAGTCACCAACTAAACCAATCACGTGCAAAAAAAAGAAACGCAGAATTAGGGCGAATTCACTGCGCGTTATGCGGAGAGCAGTTGCCGTCTGCTGGTCTCGCAGAGGTTGCGGTGACGTCAGAACGACGCCGAGCTCTGATTGGCTTTGATTAAAGGACAGGAGGTAGACCTCAATGCTGGATGGCTTAAGGCCTACCCACTATTTATTTCTTCAATCAGCGAATAAGAGTGACGGAAATAATCCCTGGAAAAGGGGAACAAGATGGACAGAGGACAAACAGAAATCTCCCAACACAGCTAGGTGACTGGTGCGCGACCAGCTCGCTTGCACCATTGCATTTAATTGCATCATAGCCAATAAGAGCTGGGCGTTATGACGTCATCGCAACCCCAGTGCAGGAAGCAGACGAACGTGCGCTCCGCATTGGTTAAGCCGGTGATATCAAACGTGCAAAGATGACGAACGCCTGGACGATGCACGTACGACGCTGTTTGATTACCACCTTAGGATCGCAGCTGCAGCGACTCGATGTAAAACTGAAGGTAGACACTTACAGATACGGTCACTGGGCGCTGCCATCTTTCTACAGAGGTGTGTAAAGGTACAGCATGCCCCCCCCCCCCCCGCTTTTCTCCAAACAAACAAAAATGCAGAAGCATTGTTGTTGTTTTTTACCGCAAAAATAAAGTACGCATTGCCGAACGCTCATTCTCCGCCCATATGTAGCGCTAACGGTCCCAACCATATATGCCAAAGTGTCAGAAGTAACAGGTATCTCGTTCAAAAGTTATAAGTGATTTTCTGGAAAATTTCAATGAAAAAATGGGGAGTGTTTTCGGTAACTGGCACCGTTTAAGATCTATGCATTCGAGAGTCTCCGTCGGCCGCCATTCAACCCATTAAAAAATTCCAGAAAATCGCTCATAACTTTTGAACAAGATAACGGCTGAGCTTTAAAACTTTGGCATCTGTTGTTTTTTCGTTGTTATTTCTGAGGCTACCTTTGTGGCGGAGAATGAGCGTTAAACGATCTGTAGTTCATTTTGGCGGTTAAGAAATAACCTGTGAAATTTTTGGGCGAGTATCTCTGTAGAGCATGTTACTAAAGCATCCCGGCGGTTGCCAGCCGGGTGCTCAAACATAACAATTTTATATTGCTCGTGT
>JAZHYW010030433.1:0-22787 GCA_037355805.1 Ixodes ricinus | reverse complement strand
ACGTCAAGTGGTAAAGCAAGCACTACGTAACAAAAGGTGGTTTCAAAGGTAATTTTAGGCATCAGACCTCGACATTAGCCTGTAGGCCTTGTGTATCGTGCATATACACCAATCTTTCAATGCATTCGTGCAAACTGCACTTCTCCAGTCTGCGAATGACACAGTCGGCACAAACAAGCCTGGAAGAGTATCCAGCTTTCCTATTCCTCAATAACAAGGTAAGAGATTGTCATCATAACTAAGTACAGATGAGCACGATTTAGCACAGTTGTATACATAGTGTGATGAAATATGCTGATTTCAGGCGCTAGCATATTATGTGTTTTCTTTGTGTTCTTGAAAAAGTTGAACCCGTTGATTAAATATTACACGCGACCGAAAGAAAAATATGAATGGACTGCATGAACGAAGCTCTTCGAAAACTGCTTAATTGATGTTATGTGTGTATGATTTTTGTTCGTTTATGTATCAGTAAATGTGTATTGAACCACAGCCACAGCAGACGAAACTGAAACAATGTGATTAGGCAAAATTTTGGTTTAGTTTATATTCGTCAACGCGTGTATATTTTGAATCGTTTAAACTACAAAATATATAAGCATGAAACCGACTACGGAATAGCTTCTTATTTGATACTTATATATTTTTGTGCAAACGTGTTTGCACTGTTTAAAAGGTTGGACTCTGTCGATATATTTCCTCAAGTTTTGACGTCTGTGGAACAAGTACCACCTTGAAGTTCGACGTGGCAGCTCAGATTCTACAATAGACGAGTTATTGGTGAACAAACTTAGATTAGGATTGGACTAGGGGTCGTAGGCTAAATGACTCAAGCTACTAACTATTGATGAATGGATGGTTGGTTGCCCAGGCAACCAACTGTTCATTCATTAATTCATTCAGGGAGTGTTTAGCTCAAACAAGATATTTATTTAATAAAGCTGGCATAAAAAGAAACAACGACAAAAATGTTAGCTCGCATGTTGTTTATACTTAATCTCGCACACCGTCAAATACAATGACTCGATATCCTAGCTCCGCAATATAATTTGTTATGACGAGCACTCAAAAGGAAAAAAGAAAAGAAGGCGTTCAGAGCGCGTTTGTTCCCAAACCTTTCATAACGATTTACAGAACTTGTAAGATGGGTTGAGTTCTTGATTTTAGAGGGTTTTTTCTGTCACGATTTACGGTGTAGCATTAACGTTTCAAACAAACAGCTGTATTTATTAGTGTTTACCGTTAAGAAGGTAGGGTGAGACTCAAGCACGTAAAATTGGTGAAAATATTATATAGCTAAGCAAGCAGCATCGGCGAAAAAGAGTAGAAGTGCAGCAGTATGAAACTAAGTAGCTAAAGCTTTGGCTGCATGAGCATTACTATTCAGACTTCAAAAAGGCAGTGTTTTCATTACCGGTATGAGCAACATTCCTTCCACACTCTAGCTGAGTACTTACTGCAAAGATGTCAGGAATAAAATTACCATGAACACCTAATGAGCCATCACACATTCAGCTTTTGTTTATGGATTAATTAAACATTATTCAACTTACATTTGTAGTTTTTATTTTCATTGAGTACCAAACGCTAGAAAATTTAATTAACATTTCAGGTCGCCAATGCCTCCATAAGGTGATAACTTTTCTGAAGCTGTAGAAGGTTTCGTAAAGCCACACAACAGACTGAAATCTGAAATAAATGCATAGTTCACTGAGCTAATTACAAATAGAGTATGTCTCATATCAGTTAACCGATCCTGCACACACTGACTGCATAGTATATTTAGTGTATTCGAGACAGATAAGCTTGTTTTCTTTAAGAAAAAATACGTGGGCTTGGCTAGCTAACAAATTGTTGTGTATGTTTATACAGCCGGAAGTTAGTCTGCCCCAGTAAGCGTCTGGTGTCGCAGATGTAGATGAGCAATTTAGCCAGTGCGGTACAACCGCTAGCCTGAGGTCTTTAATGTGCACCACGCACGTTAAAGATCCCAGGCTAGAGCTAGATTCAACGTTTAGATTATACACTTTTTAATGTTTACCAAATCGCAGCCCCGCTTGCGGTCTTCACAGCTCCGCACGTGCGTGTTCGTCGTTTCGGAAAGCGAGGAAAGCACACGCCATACGCACGAAGAGTCAAGATGGCACCGGCCACACGCTCTTTTTTGGAAAGGTCTATACAGTGTGAAAGAATGCCTGCCAAGCGTGGGCCGCGTGAGCGCTTGAGACTCGATTTCACGTGCCACTCCGCTCGTGCACTAGCCTTGGTAATGCCTTCTTTCACAAAGTCTTGGCTGGGACCAGGGTGTAAGATAGACAGGTGGGGAAACGGCCCATAGAGGCCTACCGCAGCGCCGTGACCGGATTGTGTACTCGTCTGCTTGCGGGTACCCTCGATTTGCGACAGAAGGCGCTGCGGCGAGAAGAAAAAAATTTCCGTCAGTTTAGCCGGTCGCCACCGGTCGCCCCACTTGGTCGGCCACCCGGAGTGAGAGTTCGCGGTGCTCCACATAGATGGCGCCACAGGAAAAGAGAAACCCGGGGGGTACACAATCGGGTCGCTCATTTGGCTCTCGTTTCCCCACCTGTCTATCTTACACCCTGGCTGGGACGCTGATTCTAGCAAGCCGGCCCTGGAATCTAGGACAAGTTCGTGATACTAAGTCGATAGTTGTTTCAGTCGCATCATGCATAGAAGTGGACGTTTTGTAATCTGCATGAAGTGTGCCGCGCTTTCCTATTTGGGTACAAGTCATCAATAACTACTTGCCACGTGAGTCGACCGTCAGGATAAAATGAGCTATCACTTGCCCAGTGAGGCACTCATTCCTTGACCACACCTTAATTAGCTTCACTACTGAGAAAGACGAGATGTACCGCGTCGTCTGTTACAGACAAGCGTCCCACACCTACAAAAAATGAAGAAATCAATTGCGGCACTTATGAAAGGGTAATTACTTCAAAAAGATGCATGCACAGTGCCACATGGCTGTCACGGCGCTTTTTCTAAAAGGATCTGCAAAATCATGAGATCCGCAGTGCGAAAAGGATCTGCCGAATCTTGACATCCGAATTGTGGAAGCAAATGGACAGGCGCAGTGACTGTTCAAGATTTTGTTGTTCCCATTCAAGTCCCACTGCAGGGGAAACCGAGAAAGCGCACAGGGAACATCTGCAACTGACGTCCCAAAGCCTGGAGTTCATGTGGGAGCAAGTAAGGGTTCCTTTGCCAAAGAAAAGAGCAAGTGTACCATCTACTGATGAAGTTCTCTTCTTGAGAGGAGCGCAGGCCCCCCAAAAATCACCGAGGTCCTATCTAGAATATGGACAGAAGTTCAGCCTATAGCCCACTCCAAAACCGATTACAGAGCTCTGCATGGCAAGAGCCCTTGCAGACTAAGTCATTTCAGAAGGAAGGAGGTGGTGCATTTCAGAGGCCGTTGATGTCTTCAGGAAAAAGGCGAACAACAAAAAAGAAGCGATAAAGACACGCGAAGTGGTGACATAGTTCAAGGAGAATCAACCAAAGCTCCTGACAGCGGACAAGGAGCGGAGATTTGTGGCCCTTTCAGAGGGGCTCTTCGGTGAAAAGTCACACACTGCCATCATCAAGAACTTCAGGCAAGTGCACAAGATCTCCCTCAGCAATGTCAAGGCGTCGGCCAGTGACCTCTGTGATAGACTGCAGCTAGGCCAGCGTGAAGAAGATACAACGGCCAATAAACTCAGCAAAGATTTGATATTCAGTGCCAAGAACCACAAAGAGAACGGTCCGTTTAGGGGAATAGTAAAGGAAGGAGATACGTGGCAGAAAGTTGTGGGGGTTTCCTAATTAGGCAGTTGGCAAGTCTTGATTTGCACGACTTTTTTTTTTTTGTGACGAATTTAGTGGCGGTCATTGATCATCTGGCGAAGGGCGACCAGTGTACGGCAGAGGCTTTTCCATTGACGTGAAGGACCTTTTCTATCCTATTACGCAAGATAAGCTTTTCCCAGCAGTGAGGAAGTATATTGAAGAAAATTGTGAGATCAGGTATAGGCATTCGAGCGGCGTTAGTGTTGCATCTGATCTGAAGCTGCTGGAGTGCTATATTCAATCCATCTTTGTAATTTTGGGGGGAGGGTGTTTACGTCCAAAAGCGAGAAATTCGTATCGGCTCCCGTGTTGCGGGTATACTCAGCGATGTATTTTTGGCTCAATGTGAGGACATTGTAAGAGTGGGGGATTCACAATTTGTTATGTAGATGATTACTTGGTGCTCGCTCTGAAGTGTGTTAATGTCAGCATGGAAATTGTCAACGATGTACTAAACTGTTTCACCTTGAATTCAGATGGATTAACGTTCACTTATGAAACTATGACAAATGGAATGCTGCATTTATTTTTATTTATGCCTTAACTTTGAAGGGAACCACATGTTCTGTAAGCATCAGCCGCGAACTAAGAAAAGGGTCCTTCCTCTCAATTCCGCCTATTCCAAATTTGTAGCTTCGTGCCTAAGAGAGCCTCGCTGGCAAAGCCTTGCCACCATGTCGCGGAAGAAAGTTTTTTTATCGCAGCGGGACCGTCTCAGACGCAAAAAACACCCAGATTTGTGTGTGTGTGTGTGTGTGGGGGGGGGGGGGGGTTAGGGGGGGGTAGCAAAAAACTTTGTTTCCAAGCTAAAAAAAATATGACGCATCTACTCTTTCTGGAAACAAAACTAGACCGGCGGTGCTCCCTTAAATTTAGAATCTGTCTCATAATCTAAAAGAAGTGGCTGCACATTTTGATGTGCCTGTGGTGTTTTCCGCACCGAATAGGCTTTTCAATTTACGTTAAAAATAAATAAGGAAACGGAAGAGGGCAAGGGGTGCCACAAGAAGCGCGCAAAGCAGCTTGTAGAAAGCAGGGGGGTGCACACCCCCTAGGGGGGGGGTGTACACCCCCTTGTTTTTCTGAAGGCACCCCCTTAATTCGCAAAGAATCCTCTATTCTCAATGCCCCCCCCCACCCCCCTAACCCCCCCCCCCTCTAAAAATTTAGACCCCCCCTTAATTTCAATTCCTGAGGAAACCCCTGGTGTCAGTGGTGTACAACATGCCCATGAGTTATAGAAAATCGTAAAATCGTATTTGGGCAAACGAGAAGAGGCAGAAATGAGAGGGCAAGAGAACATGGGTGGTCCACAAAACAGTTTTCGTCGGGCAGTCTGGCAGTGCACTGCGATGGGATCCGGACAATATGGTCCCGGACATTATGGTCCCGGACAATGTGGTCCCGAACAAAATGGTCCCGGACAAAATGGTCCCGAGTGCTAGTCCGGACAAAATAATCCTAAAACATTTTTGCGGCATTTTTTTTTTTTTGCTTTTACAGGTTTGTAGATTGCGTGTATTTATTTTCTCTAAACACTTATGACCTGAGCCGTTCGTCATTTTTAATTTACTTTTTATTGATTGCTCTTCACATGTTTCTGTTATTAAATGTGATTCGCAAAATACTTATGTTGCGAGCCGTTTTTCAAACTAGAGTTTATATTTTTTGCGCATAATTTTCCCCATTTGTTCTTCTTTTTGTGCGTTCAACTTGAGTTTGTACCAGTCTACCGAGAAATTAAACAGCGACTTCTAACAATCTGCACACAGTACGTACAAGAGAGCCGTACCATGAATGACCGTCTGAAGGGCGTGGGCCATATTAACACGTTCCCGCACTAAGTGCCGCTTCAAGATCATAGACCTTTTGTTGGAACATAATAAAACTTATGTGTTCAAAAGCATGTTTATTTCCATTGTTATTTCCTAGCATTGCATCGAAACATGCTGTATCTGCACGATAATTGCCTTTATTCCCCCTATGACGAATCGACATATGACGAATGGACCGTATCCTATTTCTATCACTCACTTTAAAAGTAATCGCTGCAGATATCAGCGACATTTTTAGAGTGTCAAGAAATTGACTTGGGACCATTCTGCCCAGGTTTTCACTTCGGACCAAAGTGTCCGGGACCATATTGTCCTACACCCCACTGCGAAGGTGCCAATGCGACTCTAGATTGGAAAGAGGCATCTATTCTCGGGAGTTACGCAGATAAAACAGCCCAAGAAATTTACGAGGTATTTTGCTTCAGAGGGCAAGGAGAGAGCACGTGTATCAGCGCGCTGTCACTACACCTGACAGATAAGATAACTTTTGGATGAAAATAGAACACGTACTAACGTATGTTATGTTGTTTGTGCACTCTTGCCGAGGTCCGAAAACGATGCTCTGGCCAATGGTTCCAGAAGAAATCTTATGATTATTCACTACCGGCGTTAATCAATATCGCGGATGATTACAATGCCTTCTCTTGTGTCATAGGTTACAGAAAATTGTTGTTTAAAGGCACTTCATGATTTGCCGAAAAGACAAGATTCAAATCAGACAGCCTTTCGGCTGCCGTCAGTACCTCCATCTCGTGGCGGCTGTGGCAACGAGAACCGGATACTTGCCTCGCTTGGTGATCGCGAGATGGCGCTTCCGATATCAAAACCGCACAAAACCGCAGGATTGACGCTTTTTTGTTGATATTCTACGCTTGTTTTCGTTTAATTTCATTTCATTTATTGACCTCAAAAGCATCTATTGATGCATTACATGAGGGGGAATGACAAGAATGGGGGAGAAGTCGTGACTTATACATATATGAGAAACTTTGAAGCAAAAAAAAAAAAAACGTTTTGACCATGGTAACAACAAAAACGCCGAAGTGAACAAAAAAAGGAAAATGTGCAATGAATTGCACCACATTGTGGAACTCGAACAGTACAAACACTGAAGTTAACAATAATACAAAAACCGTCATGAAATGGCAGGTAAACAAAACAACTCTTCGGAACTCTGTTTAAACAGTATCGGGTCAGATAAAACCACAACATCACTTGGGAGACTATTCCATTTCTTTATGGATAAAGGGAGTAGTGAAAACTAACAGGTTAGTACGTGATTTAATGGGCTCAATTTTGAAAGAGTGATCAAGTCTAGCAGATATGAACCGTGGCGGTGAGCAGAGAAATGTTTTGAATAATGATCCGTCGTAATATATTTGATGAAAAAAAACATAAACGAGCAATTTTCCGCCGAATTTCTGAAAGGTCTAAGCCCAAGCTTCACTTTAAGTCTGTGACATTTGTGAAGGTGGAGTACTGGTGACAAATGAATCGCGCAGCTTTATTCTGCAGAGCTTCTAGTTTTAAAGCGAAATCGTTCCCAACTTCTGCAAACGCAATTTTAGCGCAAAATCTCGTATGTAGTGACAAGAAGAATAATCCGAAGCGCGAGGAATTGCGAAACTCCTGCTTTTGTGTGAATTAAAGGGACCGCGAGATGTACTTACAAAAACAACAATGAATTTACTTCTATGACCTTGAAATATTATTGTCAACCTATAATACTGTTATCCCCCGGGTGTCGAGTTCGAATCTCGGTTGGGATACGCACAATCCGACGGAGGTGGCGGGCGCTGTGTAAGCGAAATTTCGGTGGCACGTGCAAAAATCCCTAGGTGGTCGAAAATAACCCCCGTTCTCCACTGGGGCGTGCCAGATGCCCTTCGTTGGTTTGGCACATAAAAACCCCCAAATGTGACTGAATATACTTATGTCAATAGAAAGAGCAATACATTATCAAATCAGGTTAACGCTAAAAACGGTCCTCATGTGAACTCTGTGCCACTCGGGTTCAGCAAAGTCAAAATACAATCTTATCAGTCGGGACATAACGTGTCTGAAATGTTATTGTATACTATGCATTTAGTTCGTGTAAGTGCATGCAAAGGTTTGTATCTAGTTGTTTGGCCAAATGCGTATTCGGGGAACGCTGGTCAGGTTGGTATTTTGTTTTTTGTTTAATAGGTAATATTTTCCCGAAGTACACTTTTACTTCACTGGAACTTAGGAGGCTCCAGCTTACTTGGCAATATTTAAGCACTTCGTATCTTTACAAATAACATAATCTCTTTTTTCAAATAACATGAGAAAGGGATTTCAATCAATTGTGAATGAAAGGATTCGTTTAGCGGATCTCACGTGAACCACGAAGACGTTATACCCCTTCTGATGTGAACTTAAACGCGTATCCGTTACAACAGGATAGTTAGTTAGTCGTAAAAGAAGGGACGATATCTCAGCATGGTCGTAGCCAACAAACCTGTTACCCTTTCGGCGTTCCCCGCGGTACTCACCTCCTGACAGTAAACACTTTTATCGTCCCCGTAAACCGACCTTCCTTCCGGAATCTCGTTTATGTGCAATTTTCTGTCTTTATTTTTTTGGGGGGACGCGTTTTGCTCTCCGAGGCGCAGTATGCTAGGAGTTAACCTTAAGGCAATCTTAGGCGCATGTAACGCTTAATAGACCCTTTTCTAAAGTGTGTCGCACTACCTGTCCGCCATTGTTTGAGCACGTGCTCTGTGCACTTATTGAACACGATGGCTGAGTCAGCGTTCGACGACGATTCGGATCCAATCACAGGCTTCGTGCCCTAGGATGGATGGATGGATGTTAATGGCTATATCCTTTGTAACGGGCGGCAGCTTGCGCCACCTATCCTAAGTATAAAAAGATCAAGAAAAGGCGACCGCCAGTGTTGCTTGATGGATTTTTGAAAATGGGTCTATGAGTGGCAGTAAATATCGATAAGTACCGATAAAGAAAAAGCCATCGCTCTTCCTAACGATACTGAGCACTGCATTTGCTATATATTTTTTTGCGATCACGGGGTCATACATGGCTTGCACGTGACGTGATCGTACCATGCTAGTGGCCAATCCTGCTTGTTTCTGAGGGAAAAAAAAAAAAAACATTGGCGGTGCGAAATAGTGCGCTTGGCGGCAAGGTCACGACTATGGCCGCTAACGTGACGTCAATGCAAGTCGTGCGTTAAAATGACGCCATAAGCACGAGCGTGTGCTGCTTGAAAACCAGAGGCACGAGGGTGTAGGCACTGGGCGTGCGCCGTAGCTGCGCCGTTCCGTAAACCGATCATGGCGCATGCGCGGCAACGTGTGTGCGCACTTACGCCGCCTCTTTGTAAACATTATCCTTCCAAACGATTCCCTACGTCCATCCGTCGTGTCACATATATCGGCGCTTTTGAGCCACTTTCTACTCTAGAGCTTTACCAAAAACTGGGTGAAGGGTTTACCGCATAATTAAATTTCATTTTTGATACTCTTCACGTGAAGCGTCTGTGTTCTATGCGAGCCTCTTTCATGGACCAATTGTTGAAGGCAATCTCGAATCAAGTCAAGTCAGAAGGGTTTCTATTTTCCGCGTATTGTGGGAAGACACGTGGAGCAAAAATGCTACATGGCTTATTTTGGGAGTGTATCTGCCTGTTCGTCAACTTTCTTCTACAGGACAAATATTTAATTAATAAAAAAAGAAAAGCATAAAACGATACGTTGTTTTTATACGTCATTCTCTAGAAACAAGCCATATAAAGAAAGTTTGTGCCGTTAACTAAACTTTGCATTATTTTTTGTGCCTGCAGATCTTAATTTCCCTTGTGACATATCACACCCGGAACGCAACTGTGGAGTTAAGTTGAAGGCAATCCGTTTTAAAAGGTCAGTCGCGTAAAAGAAAGAAATACTGGATAGTACGCTAGGATCTATTTAGGAACTTGCTTTTTTATGTAGGACACGGGTGAAAATCCGCGGAATTTGCGGAATGTCACCATATTCTAAGCGCTCATCAAAGAAGACACACAGACGTCAACTTTTGCCGGAGATCCAATAGAGAATCAATGCGTCAATAGAGAGTTTTAGTAGATATCACTGCAATATGACTTCGATAATGATACCCGATACTCCACCGCCGCCTTTACGCATGCACCGTATCGTTATCGGGAATCGCTTCCGGTGGTATCGGGCGTATCGGAACGATCTACTAAAACTTTCTAATGAAACCCGTTCCAGAACATTTCCCAAAAGGGGCGCTCATACAGATAGCCATCGCATGAGTTGCGCCAAGGTCAGCAGGCAGTTATAAAACTAGAAATGGAAGCACTACACAAATCCCTATTACTGACACCTTTACTCTAATCTTTCACTCCTCCTCCCTTTCCCTCCCATCGAAGGTGACATACACGGCCACTGGTCGAGCAACACTTCCTTTGTTTTCCTTTTTCCAATACTCTGACTGACTACACAAATCACATGTGCACCATGAGAGAAACATTGAGCTTCCGCCTCTACTTTTATAAGGGTATTAAGGCAGAGGAAAAGTCAATGACAATTGCGCATGCAAAATTTAAAACGCGAAAAAAAAAGCTTAGAAGGAAAGGTGCTGCTTCGTTGCGGCTAAGTGAAGCCGAAGTACCTGAGGGTAACACGAAAACAAAAATCAGCGGCGTACATATCTTGAAAGTTACTGGACCTCTGCCTTTTCATCCGCCACGTGTGTGCGTTCGCGTGCATGTCTGTATCTGCCTGTGCCTGTACGCAAGCGTCAGTATACTGCAACGTGTTTTTGACTTAGTACTTTTGCATCTTCGTGTTTGTTGGTTTGTGTGCGCATAGCGGTAACATAAAACAAACAAAACACGCGTGCCAAGCTATTAAAAAAATCTCTACGCAAATGTTTGCAAACGTCTTGCAACAGGGCCAGTGTTTGTTTTTTTCTTTATCGAGCGTAATTTATTAGCTCATTGAGATTGATCAGCTAGATAACTGCATATTAATTTAAGGACCGAGTTGTTAACTGGATAGTTTTAATGCGCCTTGAAAAAAAACAAAAAAAAACCTATCGACGTGTTTGCCAGATTGCACGCTTTGCGTGCTTATTATTTCTGGCATTATAAAAAAGACGCTTGCAGCTAAACACGCGCCCGCGCGTTGCGATTGCTGCGATGGCGCGTGCATACCTGTGCACGTGTGCGAATGTGCGTGTGCTCGTTTCTTTGTACGCGTGCGCGACTGTGTGTGCCTTTCTTTGTACGTATATGCTTGTCTTCGTGTGTTACTGTGCGTGTGTGCGCGTGCGAAAGTTATTTGAGCACAATCATTTTTTTTTTGTGTGTGTGCCGGTGTTTTTCAAGCGCGTATAGCCCTAAAATAATCTTTCTGAATGAATGACGCACTCCTCCCCTTCCGTAATTACCGACCGTTCGTTTTCCACCGTTCTCGGACGTCGTCTGACACGCCGGTGAACACCCAGTCCCCCGGCCGCGAAGCCACCCTTTCCCGGACTTCGTTCATATTGGCGGTCGTGATCTCACTCACGAAGTCTAAATATATACACGTCACTCATTCGGTAGGAATCGCGCTCGTAATAATTACCTCAAAAAGAGGCATCGTGAATGAACGCTCGGAAAGGTTCTCTGACATCGCGATCGTATACGTTTTCGGTAAACACACATCCACGGTTATATGGGACGTTTTAGATGTTCTGAGTAAGAAACACCTCGGATGACGGGCAGTTCCTAATCTCTTTGAGTCAGCAACGCCCTCTGGACTAGAACCTTAGCATGAATTCCTTTGGAAATTGGATGTCGTAACGTAATAGACCCACACACTGCTTGCAAACAAGTCAGCGTTTTGCGTGCACACAAGGCGTGGACGCTGCGTGGCGTGCGCGGTGGCCGACAGCAGCGCCACCGCAGGGACGTGACGTCAGAGAGTTGTGTGTTGGTGTATGCGGAGAGCAAGTCGTCTGCTTCTTCCACAGGAGTTGCAATGACGTCAGACTGGCTTTTTTTTTATTGGAGGACAGTTTCAATTTGGGGCTTCTATGGGCTTCTATGTTTTTTCAGATTATTATAAAAGCGGCTCAGTGGTTATATTTCGGGTTTTATCGGTATTTGTCGAAAACACGGAACCCTAGTTATTGGTTAGCATGCCCCCTTAGTTTTGCTCTTGTGTCATTCGCGTAGGACCCTGAGTGCCTCAGGTTCCTATACGTGAACGTGGAGAGCGTCGTGAAATAAAATTGATAGTCAGGTTACCAAACAACTAGGGATGAACATCGGAACCACCAAAGTTTAAAGGGGCCCTCCAAGGATTTTTGAACTGTTTTGAAATTTGCGGTGAAACGGACCTCACCGACCGTAGGAACACGGAGGAAAAATTATTTTCCCGAAATTCGAATTATTTTGGTAGTTATTAGCAAATTAAAATTACGAAAAGAAGTCCATGCGCGCTGGCTGGTTTGGCTGGTTCCGCCGCTGAAAAGCGGGCGTGTCTTGTTTCTTGTCTTGTTTCTGCACATTTTAAATATATTTTTCTTTATTTTTCCATCTTTCTCGTTCAAGGCAAACGCTTTCTTCGAAAGAATAACGCTAATTTACGGAGCGATACACGTTATTTAGCCTGCATAAAAGAACAATTGTGGCGGCTCTTGCCGAATGCCAATTACATTATGCTTACCGGTGATGTTCCTGGTCGCGCGTTTTCGACACACTGCTGTCGCCACCGGACGTTGAGCTGTTTTTGCTTGATCGAATTAAAATATTATGCGCTAATATTTCGTGGCCACTACTTGTTCCCCGAGTAGCCCGAGCCACCCATGAGGTAATAGCATAATTAGATCGGAAGCGCGAATATCGTTAGAGGGCCCCGTTAATTCTACAGGGTGTTTCAGCTACTTGTGTCATTGAGCAAGTCTTTTGACTTTCTCAATGAAAATGCAAAAGTTCAACGCGCAAAATGCGTGCCAGTCTTTTCTTGAAGTCTTAGAAAACCCCTGACACGCCGAAAAAAGAATTTTTTTTTCATGCTAGGCGTTGAAATGGCATATCAGGACATTACAAAAAAATTATTTCACTATAGAGTTGCGTAGATTTTTTTTATAAAAAGTAGAAATACGAGGCTTAATTCAAAGTTCCCGCCGTGCACTGTGGTAAATTGGTAAATTAGTTTTTCGCATGCTTGTATATGCCTTGCATGTTCTTCTAGTGGTTGTCATCACAAAAAAATCGTGTTTTCTTTATTGTTATTTTCCTCTTCACTGATGTTTTCTGATTTGTTGAACTTGCTATGTTTACGCTACTTAATTGCCTGCTTATATTGCTCCAGTTTCTGTATTATGTTGATATTTTTAAAAAGTAACGAGTAATTAAAGTAATCCGTTACTTGTAACGAAAAACTTCCCAAGTCTGAGTACGATTGCTGTCGTGGTGGTGTGCCTTGAACGTGCGTCATCCGGTATAATTTCACACGGCCGCACGCCTGTGCGATGCTGTTGTGGAAGGGACTGCTTGATGCAACGACGCCGCACGTAAGAAACCTCGACGCGTTTATCTCTTCGACTTCCGGAGAGTTTTTTCTCAAGTACCGGGGTGGTCAGTTTAACGTAACTGCGTTAATCTTTTGCGCGTGGCGCGCACTTTGAATGCAAAACAGACTAAAGTTCGTCAACAGGTAAAAAAAAAAGAAGATACTCTGTGGATTGCTATCCTTACACAGCGATTCAAGCAGACCTTCTCCGTGATGACCATCGCGTAGTGCGTGCGCCAAAATTCCTGAGTCGCGAGAGAAAAGAAAAAAGAGTTTGAACGTAAACAGGATATGTGCGCAAGGTAACTATTTATCTTTAGAATGCCGGACAAGTACCTTGCTCACCTGTTCATGTATATTTGCTTGAGGTACTAAACGAATTGTATTGTGTTATAAACTCTCACAAGTTCAATTAATTTCAACGAATGAGCTGGAGGAAGATCATCCGGGTTCTTGTGCCTTCCCAGATTTTATACGTTTGCTTTTAAATTCAATGTGTCCGAATGCTATCAGGCACAAAACTCTTGGTGAATTCATTAAAATAATAATTTAATCTCGAACGCGCTCTTTGTGTTTGTCACGATCCTCCTGCCAGATGCCCTGGAAGTTAATTTTATGATGTTTCTTGATTTTTAAGACCTTATCGCAATAGAATGCAATACAATTGTATTCTATTGTATGGCATTATACTGAACCTCGGAAGCTGGCATGCTTGGAAGCTGGCATGCTTGGAAGCTGACCCTAATTTGCTTAGCTTACTAAAGTTATGACTTAGTGGGCACCCAACAAAAAGAAAGGCCAACTCCATTGGATGGACGTTTACGCCTGGCAAACTCACTCTGAGTTCAAACATATATCCTAGTTTTTTTGTTTGTTTTTTGTCTCCGCGCCGTGAAGAGGAAATTCCGCCACTGCATGACTACTAGCCTGAGGTCTCCAACGTGCCTCGCGTAGCAGTGGATCGCAAAAGTGCCCTATGCTCCTCCTATCGAAATTGGCGGGAGTTTAAATACAGCTCATGATATCTCAGCTCCGCATAGCTACCAAAGCCACCCTCAGAGCAGGTAGTATGTATCGGCGTATCCCTGTTATGACATTTGTTAACGGGCCGTTCATTGAAACGTTTAGTAAACCCTATTTCGTCGACAACTTTCTAGCGCTTCTAGCCCAAGCGAAAAAAGCCGAGTCACTGGGCTATGAACGCATGCGCGGCCTCTCATATTTCCCAGAAGAGAGCTATTGCGCGTGCCCAGAACACGTTACACCGTAGCCTCCTCTGTACTGACAAAGCCTGGCAGATCGCCACGAGAAGCGGCCGCCGAAATGGAAAAGGTAGTGCGGATCAGAGGAGAGTCATGTAACGGGCGCCCCGCTGCGGCGATACGCCGAAACGCACTTGTCCCGAGCGATGGAATGTCTCGTGATTTTCGCGTTCCTCGCGCTACCGCTTCTTTCTCGTCGAGTTAGAAAACCATGTTTCGGGTCCTCGCCACTGCAGAAGCTGTGCGCTGAATACCAGCAATGCTCTCTAGCTACCAGATCCTCGCGCTCCAAATCTGCGAACGGCACTCAATGACTCCGTCATCGAACTGCTGCAGGCTTTGTGAGAATAGAGGAGGCTATGGCTACACAGTCCAGAAGGCAAAGACGGCAGCGCACAGGAGGTAATTACTCGAATCATCTCTAGATATACGGAAGCGTTACTAAACAAGATCTAGAAAAAAACGTGTGTGCGAAGAAGCAGTACACTGCCGTAAATCGCTGGAGTCCTAAAGTTTCTTTTGTTATGTCGATTATCGGTTTGGTTGCTTCTTCGCTTATATTCGAACTATCATTGTCAATTCTATCCTCTCAATGAACGAACACACCGGCGAAATTGTTTTCCTCTCGTTACTCCCGACAAGGTATACCGGAACTCAGTTGGTTAGCTTGCCACACACTCGCTAGATCCACTCGATCAACTTCCTAGCTGTCGTCTTCACGAAGCTGTACACGCCGCGTAATATTCAGCGCTTCTGAGGAAATCTACACCGGCGTGCCCTCGTCTAACGACTGGATGGTTCACTCAACCATCCAGCCGTTCCCGTGTTAGCAGTCCTCGTTGCACCGACCAACTGCCTATCCCCACTAACTTTAACTGCATACGGGCATCCATACAATCAATTTGGACCTTTAACGGGCAATTGCGCCTTGCCACGATCAGAAGTCGATGTTTTTTGTTTGTTC
This sequence comes from Ixodes ricinus, assembly GCA_037355805.1. Taxonomy (NCBI): domain Eukaryota; kingdom Metazoa; phylum Arthropoda; class Arachnida; order Ixodida; family Ixodidae; genus Ixodes; species Ixodes ricinus. Next base: position 7,321 of record JAZHYW010030433.1, on the reverse strand, counting down.
TTGCTTATTCGACGGTGGCAGTTCCGCTTGCGACGAGTTGTCGGTTTATCGGGCGCAGCTAATAACACGGTGGTTAAGAGTAACAACGAGACATCTCTTTACACTAGAAAGTGCAAGAGTTGTATCTACAGTTCCATGCTCAACTTCGGGAAAGTGTAGGTGTGCCCTTTTGACCCATCCGAACATCCGATTTAGGTGAGGTTCATGCATGTTAGTTAAAACTGTTATTACAACGCGTGACCGACGAACGTTCTCGTGTGATGTATGCAAAGAAAACTCTTCCTCCTACAAACACGTTGAATTTTTTTTTTGCGCGTATTTTATTTAGAAGACGTTCTCAAGCGTATTTCAAACTCCTGTGTACAGTTTATATATAGCAATACAAAGGACTGCAGTAACGTGTTACACAAAAACAAATATATAAAAATTTGATATTTTCGAGGAAGTCGTAGTTTAGACCCGGCCGTAACAAGTAATAACATAATTTTCTTTTCACTTCCTCGAAGCCACCGGAAGTTCACATTTGTGTAACCTAGATCGGGGCCCTCGTCGGAAGTAATCACCGATTAAAAATTAGACGGAATTAATCTTCGTAACTGGTTTATTGGTTAAGACGTCAAGAGAGCGACACGCTTCGCACGTTGACGACAAGGTTGTCCGGGGTAACACCATTGTTTTTATTCTGCAACCTGTCCACGCCTGGTTCCAGGCGACTCGCGTCACACTTCGCAGCTAACGTTTCCCGGTCATCAAGAATTTGACGGTGTGTGAAGCTTCCTGAATAGAAAAACAAAGAAAGACGAATTACAAAGCGTACAGCTCATCTGCTTTGTAGTCACTTTAATGGGGTCGAAGACAGCGGTCAAACGACCTATCTTTCTCCTTGCTTCCATCTGCAATCATTCTTTTTTTCTCTGAAGCACAGGGTGAGGCCGTAAGGACCAACACATTTGGCACGCCTTGCAAAATTCGAATTCCAAACGCAGATACCTAAAATTGGACACGTGCATTTAGTTTGGCAAGACGGTTTGTGTTTAATATTTTTAGAGCTCAACTGAGATGTGGTGAACAATTATAAAATAAATCAAATATGGCGGCCGTGCATTTCTCATGTCATATGCCAGCCTGTTCGTCGTCTGCTCACTGGTTTGCGAGCTCGGTCCCGGATGGGTCGCTGAACGCAAAAAGGCCGAAAATACCATATTAGATGCTGGCGACGAGCAAGATAATCACGATAAGTAATAATTTTAACGAAATATATGAACGGTGACCACCTCTGAGCAAGCTCGCCAACCAGGGCGCAAAAGACGAACATCCGGTATGGGACTTAAAAAAAAAAGCTCGGCCGCCATTTTTGCACAACTTTTTTTGTAGTTCATCACCTCTGAGTTGAGCTCTAAAAAAAACTTACATACAACATTTGCCAGAACGACGTTCGCGTGCCCAGTTTCAGGTATGTACGAGTGCAATTCGAATTGTGCAAGGTGTGGCAAACGTGCTGGTCTTTATGGCCCTCCCTGCACGAGAAAGAAACGTTTCCTTCGTTGTGTCAACTATTGGCTTGGTTGATTCTTCGCATGAGGTGTAAATATCATATGAACTCTACCCTCAATAAACAAATGGAGCCAATTTTTTTTTCGCGCTATTCTTACGCTACGTGTCCAGGAACTCACTTTCCTTGCGTCATCCGTTAGATGTACTCTCACAGCAGACGGTCAACTTCCTTGCTGTTTTTGTAATTAAATCTAAATGCCGGAGGACTATTAAAGACGGTTTAATCACTTCATTATAATTTGAGCCCCAATTGCGGTCGAGAGCAACGCCTGTCAATAACATCCAGGAACAGTGAAAGGACGGGCACTGCTATTATTACCACAACACGTCATTCTCAAATTAAGCTGCCAACAAACGCGAGGATGATGTACTTATATTATTGTTCGAGGTAACGTACGTCCCATTATTAGCAGCTTCGCCATCTTTTCAGGTTAATTGGTTATATTTCTGGCCTTGTTGCGTCGAGATGTACCAAACCACATGCGTTTAACTTTAGTGCTTTTAGGCGTTATGTTATATCTGCAAGAGAAGTTCATTTTTCTCGCGATTTTGGATGACACGTCAACGTAATTATCTGCTTAGTTATTTACAGTACCTATGTAAATATATAGCTGCGACTACTGCGATGCCCCTGCGAAAACAGCAAGCACATTACATCATCTATAACTTTTGCTACGTAAAGAGGTAAAAACTAGGAAACGAAGATTGAAAAATAAATTGATAATATCTGCGCTATCATTAACGTTACCACAGTTCCATGTCTAGTTGCTCAATCATTCGTCATTTGTGGACGGCCTGCCATTTGACGGGACAAGTGGGAAAACCACAAGCGGTATATCGCTATACTACAGCGAAACGTGTTCCTTGTCAAACCGTTATCCTCCATATTGACTACGTCTAATGTCCAGTAGGTGTCTCTTCGACACTGCTGTACGCTCAGGCGGCACCACGCGCAGCTGTGAGCAGACGTCATCAGATTGTTTTGCAACGTCCGAGCCATTCATTCGCGGAACTCGTCAAAGCAATACGTGATAAGTTACAAGACCCTGACAGAAGACGTGCCGGCCAACTCAACGCATACGGACGCAGCCTACAAGAAACGACTGATAGATATCAACGAGTCCGTCAATTTGACGACCACGTTCGACGCGTTACAACGAAATACAACGAAAGCGGACTTTCCTTTCGTGGTACTATATCCGCGAACGTATACTACGAAAATTCCTTACGTACGCTGTCACACTTGGGTCAGACTCTGTCGCTTCTCAAATGTATATATTCTTTTTTTTTTTGAGCTAGTCTTTTATAGATGTCTGCTCTGTCCCATGGGCGCCGCCATGTTTGTTTATGCTGACGCCATGACACAGTAGTGGGGCTGCGTTTTTTGCAAGAACGACACAACTGCATAGTCACGAAGCCTTCAAGAACAATTCGCCGATGCCAACAGTGCTACAGAAAGCAAACATCTTGTTGTATGCGCAGCCCCTCTCTTCACAAGAGCCTGCGTTTAAGATATATGACTTCCCATTTCTTTATTGCCTGGGGCTAGGATTTGGGACACTGGTCATTATACGTCGTTGTTCAACCTAAGTTTGAGCGAAGCCGATGCTACGGGCCGATGGGACCTATTCAACAGCGCCACAAGCGCAACCTCATGGCGTTCGCCATATGTTCTCTCTATCGTGTCCTATCGTCTGCTAAACAAATGCTGCGCAGTGAATGCCCGGTGACTTGCGCTTTTAGTTTGCATGTGTTCCGTTCTTATATTGCGCTCAGACTTACGATGAAACGAAGTATAGGTTACTTGGTACCCGAGGACCGGTGGGCACCAACATTTCAAGCGCTTTAAATACGAACTTAATAAAGAAAACAAAATGAGGCGTTGTGAATGTTTATAGCAGCGTCAAAAGCAGCGACAAAAGTGCCTCGCTACGACGCTCGTGGTCTTTGTGCGTTTGCAGTCACCAACTAAACCAATCACGTGCAGAAAAAAAAAGAAACCGCAGAATTAGGGGCGAATTCACTGCGCGTTATGCGGAGAGCAGTTGCCGTCTGCTGGTCTCGCAGAGGTTGCGGTGACGTCAGAACGACGCCGAGCTCTGATTGGCTTTGATTAGACGGACAGGAGGTAGACCTCAATGCTGGATGGCTTAAGGACCTACCCACTATTTATTTCTTCAATCAGCGAATAAGAGTGACGGAAATAATCCCTGAAAAGGGGAACAAGATGGACAGAGGACAAACAGAAATCTCCAAACACAGCTAGGTGACTGGTGCGCGACCAGCTCGCTTGCACCATTGCATTTAATTGCATCATAGCCAATAAGAGCTGGGCGTTATGACGTCATCGCAACCCCAGTGCAGGAAGCAGACGAACGTGCGCTCCGCATTGGTTAAGCCGGTGATATCAAACGTGCAAAGATGACGAACGCCTGGACGATGCACGTACGACGGCTGTTTGATTACCACCTAGGATCGCAGCTGCAGCGACTCGATGTAAAACTGAAGTGTAGATACTTACAGATACGGTCACTGGGCGCTGCCATCTTTCTACAGGGGTGTGTAAAGGTACAGCATGCCCCCCCCCCCCCCCCGCTTTTCCCCAAACAAACAAAAAATGCAGAAGCATTGTTGTTGTTTTTTACCGCAAAAATAAAGTACGCATTGCCGAACGCTCATTCTCCGCCCATATGTAGCGCTAACGGTCCCAACCATATATGCCAAAGTGTCAGAAGTAACAGGTATCTCGTTCAAAAGTTATAAGTGATTTTCTGGAAAATTTCAATGAAAAAATGGGGAGTGTTTTCGGTAATTGGCACCATTTAAGATCTTTCATGCATTCGAGAGCTCCGTCGGCCGCCATTCAACCCATTAAAAAATTGCAGAAAATCGCTCATAACTTTTGAACAAGATAACGGCGGACTTCTGAAACTTTGGCATCTGTTGTTTTTGTTTTATTTTTCTGAGGCTACATTTTTGGCGGAGAATGAGCGTTAGACGATCTGTAGTTCATTTTGCGGTTAAAAAATAACCTTGAAATTTTTGGGCGAGTATCTCTGTAGAGAATCTTGCTAAAGCGTGCCGGCGGTTGCCAGCCGGGTGCTCAAACATAACAATTTTATATTGATCGTGTGACAGAGTAGCTTTAGGAACATGGCTGCTTGCAAACGTCTATTAGATTAGGATCGATGACCCTTCGACGCTTTGCAGTAGCGATTTATCCAGCGCAGTCGTACTGCACTGCTCTCTTACTTCGTTTAAAGGGACACCCACAGGGTATTTATGATCGCCAAGGGTTTCATTTGTACGTGGAATTTGAGAGCCCAACTGCCCAGAGTACAGTTTGCGGCTCGAAATTTGTTTTCTTTCTGCCCGAAAACCGCCGATCGAGAACTGGTCGGTTTACGTCGCGATCATTCTCTTCTCCATGGTCACGTGCCGTTCTGTATGGTTTAGACACAACCACCAAAGATCATCAAAGTCGTGGATCATCAAAGGCATATTCTCAATATTAAAAATAGGAAAAAAAAGGATACCCATTTTTTTGTGGCTTCTAAAAAACTGCAAACACGTTGATTGAAAAACAAAACAAAAAAGTTGCACAGGAGTTGGAAGCAATCCGTGCATTATCTGCGTAATTCTCAACATGGCGTCGTGTCGCGGGAATCGCTGGGCTGGATGGCTGAATGAAGCGGACTAAGCGATGGCGGCTGACGACGGGCGTGGGACCTCTTAATTCCGAACTGCTGTTCGCGGTACCGGCGAATCTGTCTAGCTTTGAAATATACATCTTTTACCGATCAAAACTATTAGGATTTCTTCCGTACGGCACGCCCGATCACCAAGCTGATTCGCACGAAGAAGTCGCCGAGGCGTCGCCCCTTTTCCTGGCTGAAGACATCGCTCGTCTTTGCGAACACGTAACGAAGTGCCTGACCTTTGCGTCTTTCGTTCGACGTGCTGCGTTTTTCGTCTGCTTCGCGCGCCTGAAAAACGAAGGTAAAACAAACAAACAAGCACGGCATTGTTTAGTTACGTTACTTCCGGCAGCTCTATCTCCTCATCCACACTTCTCCTTCCTCCCCCGTTCAATTTCAGTTTTGGTTTGAAACACTTGTGTTTTTTTACTTTATTAAAAATATACGTGAGCGCTGTAGCAAAATATGGACTGTGTAGTCTTCTGATACCATAATAAATCGTCTGGCAAAAAAATTAAAAACATTTTTGGGGGCGTGTCAGTGTCCCTTTGATGGTGAAACTTACAAAGTCAGGGATGGAACCTGCAGGGTCTCTGGTTTTTTTGCTCCACCTTCTCCAACAATGTGCGCTCAGCATGTTTGGGTCAGAATAAAGTTTCTGAGCTTTGGCGTTTGCTATGTGTATACCCTGTGGATCGCAGTGACTCTTCGCGCCCACGGCAACATAGTCGCGCGTGTTTTTGTTTATTTAGAGATGTGCAGATTCAGATTGCCGATTCGAGAAGCCTAGACAAGTCTTTGTTTTACATCCTAAAAAAATGCCTTACAGTTTAAACATATATGCGAGTCTAGTACCAACATTTGTACCACCACGGTACAAGCGAAAAAAAAGTCACTGTGATAATGAGGATGAAAAAACTTCAATGCAAATGCGCACTGAGCACTGAGGCATTCAGTATGTGTAACTTCATGCTCAATAGCTAAGGTTACGTGGCATTTTAATATGATTTTGTTTGTGAGGGAGGGGGGGAGGCATATAGCACCCTACAAAGAAAACACTATCCGCGCACCTAGTTTTCTGCATAATGCCCATTGAGTAAACCTAAAATTTAACGAGGGTGGTTTTCCACTATCAACGCCGATGAACACGAGAAAACATTTTTATCCATACTTAGGATATGCGCTGGGACGCTGAACACGAAGAATGGGAATCCCAGTGTCTATTTACGGTTATTACATAATTTATTGTTCACGATGTTTTAGGCTTGGTCGTTTGCTAACCTCCCTCCGTATTGGTGCCTAGAGATGGATCTCAGCGAGCGCCGCGAATCTTGTACACCAGCTAAGGGCAACTTTTAAAACGCGTGCTTCAATCATCTTATACCCGGCCAAATGACCCGCACACATCATCACACAAACCGCTGTGACAAAGTACGAACACCGAAGTAACGCTGCTTCATATAGCTAGCCACACCTCCAGACTACTACAGCGTCAGTTGTTATTGGTTCTTCCAAAATAAACGACAAAAACAAAACAAAAACAAAAAAAGTTGCGTATTTTTTTATATTGGTAAGGCCGGCCGAGCGTTGAAATAGCAAATCCCGCATAGGGCCAACCCGATCCAACGGTCGACGCCGCACCGTCCTTCGTACCAGACGCAATTAACGCGTCTCATCAGGAAGACGCATGACGTCAACGGGGCTCGACCAATCAGTGGAGGGGCGTAACCGGCCGACTCTTACCCTGTGCAGACGACGTCGCCAGGCATCCGAAGAAGGCGAGCGTTACCAGGGGCAGCCAAGACGGCCGCGGTAGCCGCATCCTGCAAGGTCCTGCGGGAGACAGACAGACCATCAGGCGGACATCCTCGCCACGGCCACGCGCGCAAACAGCGCGAGTATATACGCACGCGCACGCTTCACGACATTCGTCGGGCTGCAGCGTTCCTTGCGTACTGTCTTCGACGCCGTGTACACACACAACAAGGCGATGCCGACCGTGTCAAAGCTCAGCCGAACCTTGTCGAGCTTACGTCAGTCGGAGACACGTCGTTTGCGGACATGTCGGG